>RJWT010025336.1:5136-16269 GCA_004365215.1 Cuniculus paca | reverse complement strand
GCCAGTTAGCATGGTGAGCAGCTAGGGATTGTGGATTCCATCTGTTTCCTGTGCAGAGGGCATGCAGGGCTAGAAATAGGTGTCAACAGTAGGTGACTGATTCAATACCTCATATATACCAATACTTTCATGAATATTGATGTCTCCTATGTGGTATCATAAGCATTTGGTGGCTTTTTGTTTTATTCCCTCTCTATGTTTTGCACACATAGCACTGTTTACTTTTACTATAGTTAACCTCACATGGTTTGCTTCTAAGTTCATATTTCTTCCTTATTTCTCTTATTTTCTGGAGTGGAATTGAATGTTCTTAAATATTTACACATTACTCTTTCTTCACAAGTCACCTCTGAAGAACTTTCCTGTCCTTTTTCTCAGTCTTCTTTGTGGCAAAGATTTTTAGGGAGAAAGAAGATTAGGACAGCATTTGTAGATGCAGTGGTACCTTGGCACTCATTATGAATTGGTTCCAGAAGGCACAGTGAGTCAACAACCAAGACTATCAAACAAATTGTTTTGGCTGGAAAAAGGGTAGTGAGTCACGAGGTAATCGACAGGGACAGTTCTAGTTTTCACAAGTTGTACATAAATTACATGTACTAAGACAGTATTTTTACTTCATAATGCATCAAGTATCAAATTCAGTGAGTTTCAAAGTAATTAAGTACCAAAGTGTGACTGAATATCTTACACTTCATTTCTTATTGGGATATAAACTTTTTCAGTAGCTAGTTTTAGAGTATTACATGAACTCGTAAGTGCAGTTTTTCATATGCCTCTCCTTCCCCACCATGTTTAGTAAGTACTGTCTTGTTCCTAGTGAATAGTTAGAGCCGAATACATTGACATCTGGCTAACTCTTCCGATGTCAAAGTTCAGTCTCCACGTAGGGGTTCATTTGCTTTGTTTCCTTTTTGTCTTCAGATTAAACCTTTAATGCTGGCCAGATGTGCGCTTCTGGTTACAAAGAGCACTAGGTAAAACAAACAGTGAGTACCTGCATTGTGTAAACAGTTCACAACCAGTATTCCCTGGTTTCGGGGCAGGAACATCAAGTTTCCCATTGAGAGGGCAACATTATAATCATCATTTTTCAGGATAAGGAAAGGTGGACAATAAGGGTGGAAGAGAAAAATGGATGAATTTGCCTGCAGCATTACTTTGTGTGTGTGTGTATTTTTGAGACAAGGTCTCAAAAAAGTTCACGCTGGCCTTGAACTTACTTTGTAGCCCAGGCTGGTCTCAAACTCACTTGCACTGATACCCCTGCCTCAGCCTCCTGAGTGCTGGGATTACAGGCGTGCTTCACCATGCCCGGCTTAATACTTTGTAAAGTAGGTGACAAGTCATTGCACCTCATCTACCCAATAAACTAGAAAGTGGTATTTGTTATAGACTTAAGGAAGTAAAAGTCAAAAGACAGAGAATTTGGAAACAAAATTAGAACCATCAAATGTTAAAATCAGGAAGACGCTTGGATCCCAAGAGATTAGAGCTGCTCATGTTTTCTGATTCTCCATGAGTTTAAGAACTTAGTCTTATGTCTAAGAGAATCCTAAACTGCTTTAGAAAAATGAAATTTGAAGCTGATGTCAATAAAAAGATGGCATTTTAAGATTAATGTGTCACTAAATGGTGCAAAATCATGAAAAATTAGTAATATTTGTGAGATCATAGGTTAAAAAGAGGCACTATCACTTTTTTTTCAATTTCTGATATACATTCGAATACAATTACATATATAAAGGTTTTTAAGATTATATGTTTGTTTTGTGTGTTGGGGATCAAAGTAACTCAGCATCTTATATCTGCTAATCATAAGCTGTACTACCGACCAATAGCCCCAGCCCCATTTTAATTTTTAATGAAATAAATCAGAGGTAAGGATTTTAGAAATTGCATTCACTCACCCACATGAAGAAGTAGTAAGAATGACAGCTGTACAAAAAAAAGTGCAAGTGAAGATGGGTTTTGAGACTAAGAAATTTCTCTGCAGTACAATGGAAAATTCAGGATTTTGACTGATGCTTTGTATTCTTGCGGAAGGTTAGGGTAAAAGACTGCTTTTAGCTGCTGTTTTGTTGTTTACACCATGAAATTTCTTAAAGACATTGTGTATAATCAAGTAGGATGCATACTATGGATTTGTAGTGGAGCTAACTTGAGACAGTGGGCAGTAGCCCCACAGTCTTACATAGTTGCCACATCATTTATCACTCCAGTTTCCCACACTGGTTATTTTATCCCTCCTTTGGTTTTTTGAGACAGGGTCTTCTCACTGTGTAGTCTGGGCTGGACTTGAACTTGCTGTGTAGTCCAGGCTGGCCTCAAACTTGCCATTCTCTGTGCTAGCTTCCCAAGTGCTGGTATTATAGTCGCATGCCACTGTGCCTGTTTCATACCTACATGCTTTACAAGGTCTGCTCCCAACTTACTTCCCACTCCTCTCCACCAGTATATATATATCCCCTCTTTGTCTGCTTCTGTTAACTTTTCATAGCAGTTGTTTTCATTTTTGCTGTTTGACTTTAAATCAGAACTTCACCTTTGTATGGGTAGCTTTGGATTGTATAATAGATAATATAGAAGAAAACTTGTGGAAAAAAATTGAGTCTTTGTTGCTTTCTTTTCTTTTCTTTTTAGACAGAATCTCACCATATAGTTCATCCTGGCCTTGAATTCACTATGTAGCCCAAGCTGGCCTCAAACTCAGCAGTCTTCCTGAGTGCCAGATTTATAGGGGTACACCAAGCCTGGCCTTGGGTTCTTTCATTTCAAAGAGGGTTTACTTAGGTTTCTGGCAAGCAACCAGATGAGAGCAAATCATTTTAACCGCGTATGAGATGATTTTCTTGGTCTTGAGTCGCTGTGAGGGCCTATTTCCAGTTCACCTTTTTTTTTCCTAGGGAGTAGTCCTTTTAGGTCCCACCTGATAGTCTCTGGCACCCATCTTCTTGGCAGGCCCTGAACTGTGGTTTTTCCACCAGCCCTGTCAGTCTGCTGAAAGCTTGCCCAGCCTCCAAAATGAACCTTGTTGCTAGCTTTCGTAGTAGTTACCAGAAGGAGAGTTTGTCTAAAATGAACATGTCTTCCTCCCAAAAGTAGAACTTTCTTACTGTTTATTTTTGTGTGTATTTAAAATGAATGTATAAATATTTCGGCACAGTATATTTGCATATGATTAGGAACAAACAGGCAGTGAGCATGATCAGTGTCTTTACTTGTTAGGAGTATAAACGTCAAGTCTGGAGACTGGCACTTGATTCTCTCTTCCCCTATAATGTTGATGTGACTTGCCTAGTAGAAATTATTCTGTATGGGGCCAGATGTGGTGGCGCATGCCTGTATTCCTAGCACTTAGGAGACGGAGGCAGGAGGATCACCACGAGCTCAAAGCCAGCCTGGGCCACATAGCCAGACCCTGTCTCAAAAAAACAAAAAACAAAAAAAATTCAAAATAAAATACATAGTTGTATGTGTGTATTTAATGATTGTAGATAAATTGCTTTTAATCACTAGTTGTATAGCAAAATACAGGTTTAAAAATTGGTAAGATTGGGGCTGGTATGTAGCTCAGTGTTAGAATGTGTGCTTAGAATGTGCAAGGCCCTGGGTTTGATTACCAGCATCGCAAAAATAAAATAAATTATAAGATAACCAGGCGCAGTGGCACACTTCTATAGTCCCAGCTACTTGGGAAGCTGAAGCAAGATTACTTCACTCCAGGAGTTCAAGGCCTGTTGGACCACATAGAAAGACTCTTATCTCAAAAAACAAAAAAACCCCCCAAATTAGTAAGCTGGCTTCCATAAAGGATATACAGTAGATACAGAGTAGTAGACATGATTTTTGTTCTAAAGGAGGTGGTTATAGTCTGAAACAAAATGTATTTTCAAGTCTTAGATTCAGGTGGTGGCTGCTTAGCAGTATGACCATGGGCGTGGTAGCCTGCGCTGGGAACTCGGCCCGAGACAGGAGGAGTATGAGGCCAGCCTGGGTACCCTGGTGAGACTGTCTCGGAATGAAACGGGCGGAGGATGTAGCTCACTGTGAAGTGTTTTCCTAGTGTGTGTGAGGCCCTGGATTCAGTTCCCTGCACTGGAAAAAAGAAATAGAACAATAAAAAATGACTACAGTGTATTTTATCGCAAAGGCATTTAAATCCAAATAAACACAATTTGGGTGGCCTAGAGAAATGAGTTTTCCTAAACTGACTGTAATTCCTTCTATGTGTGTGTAATTAGCTCTGAAACTAAAAAAAAAAGATTCTGTAGCTACTGATAACTTCATATACTATGATTTGTCCATCCTTTATTTTCAAGTGACAATTAGAAATTATAAGTTTCTGGGAACATTTTGAAGCATAAATTCAGTCATCTTGAAGTAGGCAAAATTTGTAATTAATGATGTTTGTTATTTGAAAAAATTGTTTGAAAGCATTGCCAAGATTTTATGTTTCTGAATGCCTAGAGATTTCCTTTAATGAGAGGAGCTTTCCAGCTGTCATTTCCATCTCTGCACAGATTTTTTTCCCCTTGTTTTTTTGAGACAGGATCCCGCTATATAGTTCAACCTGACCTTGAACTCACAAAGTAGTCCAGGCTGACCTTAACTTGCTTCAGTCCTCCTGCCCCAGCCTCCCAAGTGCTGGGGTTAGAGGAATGTGCCACTGTGCCTGGCTTCTCCACGGGTTTTGAACTCACAGGCTTTGTGTAGGGGGGAGGCCTTGATGAAAGGCAGGGCTGAGGAAGACAAAACAAATCACGCCTCCTTTCATTCCATTTATCCGACTCAAGGTTGTTTAGGGTATGTGAGTCACATAGTTTCAGTTAATTTCAGATTTTTGAGGATGTTTTCTCTGTATAAATAAAAACAGTGGGTGTTTTCTTTTTTAGAATCACTGCCTTCACATTTTCTTGCTTTTCCTTTATATTCTTATTTTAATATATTTTCTCATTGTCTCCTACTTGCCTACCTTACAGCATAGTTTTTCTCTGTTACTTTTCTTTTACCTATTTTAAGTACAGATAGGCATGGTGGCACCAGTAACCAAAGCACTCTGGGAGGCACAGGCAAGGGGATTGCAATTTTTGAACCCAGCCTGGGCAATTTATTAACAAGGCCCTGTCTCAAAATAAAAAATTAAACAAAATACCTCCAGTACCAGGAAGAAATAAAAATTCCTTTTTATAAAATTGGGGGTTTGATTTTTAACTAAGGAATTACTAAACAGTCTGATATTCTTTCTTTTTGTTTGGTTTGTATGCTGGGGACGGAATCCAGGACCTCATACATGTCAGGCAAATGTGCTACTGCTGAGCCACACTCCCACCCCTATTTACTTTTACAATGTACTATGATGTAGCAATCCAAGTATTTAGAAAGCTTACTGAAAGGTTACTGAAAGGCTTACTAGATACAATTACTATTCAACTTCTATAGTGCCAAGAATGTTTGAAATGTATTTATGGAAGTAACAAAAAAAGTACAGCATAATCCTTGGGTTTATAATTTGAAAATAGGCAATAAATAAGTATATGGAAATTAATTTTAAAGGCACATAACACAGAGAGCAGCACGTTCCAATAGAAATATAATATAAGCCATACATTAAATTTTGGGGGTAGGGAGGCTTATTGAAACAAGGTATCACTATGTAGCCCAGGCTAGCTCAAACTCTTAATCCATCTTCTGTGCTGGGATTATAGGTGTGTGCCACATTTTAAAAAGTTTTTTTTTTTTGGGTGGTGGGGGACTGGGGATTCAAACTCACAACCTTGCGCTTGCCAGGCAGGCGCTTATGCCACTGAGCTAAATCCCTGGCCCTTTAAAGCTTTTTGAAAGGTGAAATTTAACATTTGTTGATCAGTTGATTAATTTTAGTGCTAGCGTTTGAACCTAAGACCTCACATACACTAAGCATACTACCCCTGAGTTATGCCTCTCATCCCATAAAATTAATATTAACAATAGTTGTTCAAGTCATTATATCGAACATCATTATGTAGTCAATATGTAAACAAGTTTTTTTGGTTGGCAGGGATCCACTGTGTATGTCATACTGTCCTTGAACTCTCACTGTGTAGCACAGGCTGGCTTCAAATTCAGGGTGATCCTCTTGCCTCAGCCTCCTGAGTTCTGGGAGTACAGATGTGGGCCACCATGCCTGGCCTCTAGAACAAAAAAAGTTTTTTGAGAGAGGGTGTTGCTGTGTTGCCTATGTGAATCTTGAATTTGTGGGCTCAAGTGATTTCCTGCCTCAGTTTGACAAAGTTGTCAGCTGTGGAATTCTAAATCAAGGATAGTATTTTAGCTACATTTTTAAGGTAAGAGGAATTCTAGATGTTACATTGAAATTATGAGAATGACATTTTAAGTTTACATCAGAGCTTCATATATTCTGCGTTATTTTCAGAAAGCAGTTTGCAATTGGAACCGGCTCTGAGCCTCAGTTGCTGTGACGAACGCTTATTACTGGAATATAAAATCAGTCTAGGAGACCTTTATCAGCATTTTTTAAATATATGAAATAATATTAAATGGAAAACAGAGTACTACACATGTGTTAAGTTTTGGGAAACCTTTGTTTTAGTTACGTATGTGTATATATGGATCATGATAAAAAATGAATTTCTTTGGTCACAGAATCTTTGAAAATTATTCTTTTGGGCATACTTTAGATTTCTAGTACACAGAATCTCATCTATAGGTCTATATGTCTAAAAGGTGGTAGCATTAATGAAAGAAAATTACAGAGTTACCCATGAGATGTAGGTGGTATTGGAACATAATCTAGTGAGTAAGGTGGTCACATAAACATGAAGTAGATGTAATGATCATAATAGAGTAACATAAACATGGTACCTTTCTCAATTCTGAATTTACTAGGATTAGATAAATTTGAATTTGGAGTTAATAGTTTGGCCACTGCATTCCTCTAAATTTTAATTTGACTATAAATCACCAAATTTAAATCTATATGTCAGTGTTGAGTCTTAATGAATTTTGATTTCTTTCAAAAATCTTAGTGGCACCCAATGTTTATAACTTCCATTAAAAATAGGAAAAATGTTGAGCATGGTGGCACATGCCTATAATCCCAACACTCAGGTGGCTGAGACAGGAGGATTGCTGTGAGTCCAGCCTGAACTACATAGTGAGACACTTTGAAAAACAAACCAAAATAAGAAAAAAATGAAGTCAAATTCTATGTAGGGTTGAGATCATGCTTTTGAAAGATTTTAGTGGATTTCTTTTTCTTAAATTATTTGTTTACCATTTCTATCAAAGTGTTGTGGGTTTTCATATTTTGTATAAGTCTTGCTGGAATATGTTTAGTTGAAGTTCTTTATCTGTAGAGAGTCAACATGACTGGTTTTACACAGTGTACATATTTGGAATGCTATTTTGCTAGAAGAGTCTGGAAACTTGGGCAGCACTGGCTATCATGCTTTTAAAAGGCAAAATATTTTAGAGTTGGTGTTGTAGCAGTGATTGCATTGTGCTACAGTTTCTTTTGTGAAAATTGCTCTAGATACAGGGACTCTCACAGAAGAAATGTACTGCTTAGATAGGGAAAATGTTTGAATATTGTCCCAACTGTATTCATAACCCCCAGGTTCCATGCATATTTTTAGCTATTGGAAGTTAACAGGGCCCTTTTGCTCTTGTGATTTTCTGTTGCTCAAGTACTTTTATGCAGTGAGATGCAGCCATACTGGAAGTTCGAATTATTAAAATGCTGTTGCAGCACCGGGAGTGTGGAGGGGTAGTGCAGTGAGGATGAAGAAGAGGCAAAAACAACATTCTACTTATAACTGTTTGCAAAAGCAGAAAGATTCTGCTAATTAGAAATCCCATTAAGAAGTTTATCCCATTGTTTAAGTTAAGGTGTTGGATTAAAACGTTAGGAATGCAGACAGAAGCCAGATACTGTGCAGTAAGTCCCTTTCCCTCTCAGAGAAAGGAGCCAGGGTGCTAGTGGGAATCCAAGTGCCTGTCTTTGTCCTTTTTAGAAGAAAACAGTGTAAAATTGAATTCTGACCCCTTGATGTATCTAATATATGCAAGAGCCAGGCCTAGACATTGTGAGGAATAAAATGTATGACTGGGTTATAAATATTAAAATGGCTTAAATTTAATGCCACTTATGCAAAAATAGGTAGTTCAGAGCAATATTTGGGAAGGACTATATTGCTGATAGAGTGCTGTAGAGGAGTGCGTTATGTACTGATGATCCTTTAGAGTGGAGAAGTCAGGAAAGGCAAATTGATAAGTGAAATTTGAGTCAGGCATTGATGCATTGGTAGTTAGCTTGCAAAATAAAATAAAACTAAAAGTTAAAATTATGGTGCATTTACACCTTGGAAAGAACATGAGAATCAATGTTATTAAGTAGTTTATGAAATTTCCTTGTGAAGCCAGGTATGGTGATCAACACCTGTAATCCCAGCTATTCAGGAGGCTGAGTGAGACAGGAGAATCACAAGTTCAAGGCCAGGTTGGGTGACTTAGCAAACCCTGTCTCAAAACAATATAAAAAGATCTGGGAATGTAGCTCAGTGGTACAGTGCTTGTCTGGCATATATGAAGCCCTTGATGGATCCTAGCGCCACAAAAAGCAAAGAAAAAAAAGTACTGTTTGAGAGTTAACTAATCTTGTTCTCGCAGAAGAATCGAGTCCAAAATGTCTTTAGGCCTCAAGGAATGAATTCATATTTTACTTGAAATAACTACTTCTCTTAAATAGTGTAGGCCTTGCTATCTCTAACCACCACTAAGAAAAGTTCTCAACGCCAAGTAGTAAGCTGCATAAGAAATGATCTACTGTGTGGCTACAGCACCTTCCAGGGGAAGAGAAGCTTGGTCTTCAGTCATGATGCCCTCTGTGCAGGGTAAATGGTCAGCCGAGGCATCCCCAGCAGGAGAGAAAGTCTTTCAGTTACTCTCTCCGTTATTCACAGAGCCTAATGATCAAGCGTGTAGCCTTGGGAGTGTAACTGGTCCAAACTTCATTTCTAGACTTACTGCCTGAATCACTTGACACAAGATGAGGCTTGGTTCCCTCCTCAGTGTAATAGGACTGAAATTAACTTTCTGCTAGGGTGATTATGAGAATTAAATAGAAGTATTGGTCTAAATAGTTTAACTCAGGGCCCGATTGTGCCTCAGACTCCCTAGTAGTACAGAATACAGGCAGTTATGTAGTTTTTAAAAGGTGGCAGTATCCTTTGAGTAGACTGAGAGTTTTCCAACTCTACATTAAATAGCCTAGAGTTCCTAGAGTTGATCATCCCTCCCCCTTTAAAAAAATGTAATTGTTTAAAGGATTTTACTTACAATTCTAAAGTGCTTGTCCTGGTTTATGTTTAGAAAGCTAAAGATAAAAAGAGATTATACTATACAGTACTATGTTTTATAAGTATATACTATCTGACTTTTCCCCCACATACTTTTCTATAAGTTTGTTTGTTTGTTTTTTGTTTTTTGTTTTTTTGAGACAGGGTCTTGCTATGCAGTTCAGGCTGGCTTTGAGCTCACTTTGTAACCCAGGCTGGTCTCGAACTCACAACGATCCTCCTGCCTCAGCCTCCTGAGTGCTGGGATTACAGGCGTGCGCCACCAGGCCTGGCATCTATAGAGAATTTTTAAAATACTGTACCTTTGTTTTCATTTACAAATATTCCTACTGATTAGCCAAAGGATTTTTACAACTCACTTTCAGTTTTCTGGTATGTGTCAGGGATAATATGAGTGGTTTTACCAGATAGCCTGTTTAGTCTGTAATTTATTTTATAAAATCAGTATTTCCAACCTGATGCACATCGGAATCACCTGGAGAACTTTAAAAACTGTGTCAGTGTGTGTATAATCCCTAGGGATTCTTAATTAGTGAGTCTACAATAGGATTTGGATGGCCTCCCCTGGTAATTCTAAGAAACTGCCAGAGTTGAGAACCCTTGTATTGAAGCAAGAACTAGATGAAATTGGGGTGGGGCCACTGGTAGAGACAGGTGAGTAGGAATGAACTTTACCCATTTCCTTCTCTTCCTCAGTGAAGTAACACAAGAGAAGAGATTAGAATTCCCAGAGGTTAGAAAATGAAGTAGTTTATTTTTCCTTTTTGTCATTGTAGACATGGAAGGACTTCAATGAAATTTTAAATGGTTCAACAAAGCATGCGCTAATGGATGACAGCGATCCTCCTACTTGTAATCTGCAGATAGAATCACAAGATGGGTGTCATCCTGGTGACAGTGCAGAAAGGAGAGTGACACACTTGCCTTCTGCATCAGATGAAAATGAAAATCAGCTTGTTAGAGATGGGCTTGAGCCTCTGACCAGCAGTGGTGGTGCAATGGGGAAAACTGAAGTGTTGGAGCAAGACAGTCTCAACAATAATGAAAGCTGCATGTCCAGCTGTGAGGTGGCTGCAAGTGAGAGCTCAGGAAGCACTCTGTGTAAAGACCCCAAAGACGGACAGGACTTCTTGGGAAAGGACAAAAAAATACCTGGAAAAAGAAGTACAAGAAGCAAAAAAGGCACTGTTAAGAAGATACCACCAGGTACTTTAAAAAACATATACATATTACTTATAGTATTTGTTAATTAAAAATAAACCTCCTTCCCATCCCATTCTGTGTACACTGTCTTGCATCTTGCTTTTCTTATCAGTGTGTTCTGAAGCTAGCACAATACACAATAGCACACGTGGAACTGAGTGGTACTACACGCTTGTGATGTCTCCAGTGTTCCTTTGTATAGGTGTGCCCTAATTTAACTACTTCCTTATGGCTCTTCATGGTCATTTACTGTAATAAGCAGTGCAGAAATTGACATTCTTTGTTACTGTTTTCACATTGTGTAAATATATGTAGTGTCCTTTTTTAAAAAAAAATATTTTTTTCAAATCCATTTTATTTCAAAGACAAAAAAAGAAAACAGAATTTCAAAACACATTAATCAGGGTGCAACAGTGGTACATGCATTGTTCATTAACATCCCTAAATCCAGCCGGGGATTTCGCTCAGTGGCATAAGAACCTGCTTGGCAAGTGCGAAGGTCACAAGTTCAATACCTGGTGCCGCAAAAAAAAAAACAACAACAACAACAAAGGGAACATCCCTAAATCAT
>RJWT010025335.1:0-16195 GCA_004365215.1 Cuniculus paca | reverse complement strand
AAGAGAAAAACATGTATAAATATTTTAACACTAAATTTATCGAAATGTCATGAGATTAATGTGAGTTACCGTTGGCCTCTGCAATTACAAGAGGTGCTCACAGCGGTGGCCGTGAGCTTCCAGGCATTTATCAGTACAGTGAACCGCTGCTTAGGTACCCTTGGTCACTGAGATAGCTACATACGCACTTTCAGTTTCTTCTCTAAGGGCCGGCAGTGTAGCGGATTTTTGTGATCTACAACATCCTCACATACTGTTTTTCTTTTCCTGAAGTGTGTGTCCATTGTTTTTGGCAGACTGTGTATATGCTTCTCTGAGTGAGGACCTGCTAAGTTGCCACATTACACAGGCTGTGCTCGGACTTGTGATTTTCCTGCCTCAGCGTCCTGGAGTGCTGGTAGTTCAGTGCCCGCTTTACCTCTCTGAGGCCTCATGGTGGGGATTACCTTTGAATGCAGGAAGCCTTGGGAGCACTCCTGCCACGTGCAAACCACAGCAGGGGCCGTGGAGAAACACACCTGCTTGCAGGCTGTTGTGCCCTGAGTCCTGTCCAGGTGTAGGTCTTTTGTTTCCTTGTCCCTGTCTGTTCCCTGGATTCTGGCCCCTCACAGCTGATGGGGGCTGGGCAAGAACGTATGGTAACAGGAAGACACTGGAACGGTTCCGTGGAGGAGGCGGTGTGGCTTGACAGGCAGTAAAAGTATTCATGCTGCTTGTGTGATGGATGATCTGAAAACAGCTGTGCAACCCACATAGTTCACGAAATAACTGTGTTCAGTGATAGCGTCATTGGGCAGATGTTAGATTAAAGGCCAGTACCGATCAGGATGATCTTGAGGTTTATGGTTCCTAAAAATCCCCTGATTTTTAGAATTTCCATGTGAATAACTTAGGCCTTTTGGGGGCAAAATCAGGTCAAGATAGGTGGAAATAATCAGTATTTTTACATTTTCTGTAAAAAGTAAAGGCAATATGATTAATAAATTAAATCCCAACACAATTTCCCCAGCTTAAAAATTTGTAATAGTGGATCCTGTGTATGTCTTCTCCCTTCCTACCTATGAATGTGTGCGACTGCTCCCCTCTGATCAGTGTGTTGGTTGTGGTTGTGACAGAGGGGACCCATCCTTTCTGGGTGTCTGTGCTAGGGCTCTATGGGCCATGGCTCCACTCCTGTGGGTCAGCCTACTCCTTCCCTCCTGCTGGGATCTCCAGGCTTTGCTCAGGTCTCAGCTTCCTGGTGGTTCTTTCAGGGAAAGAGCCAGTGCGAGTGGTGGGTGCTCTTTGCCTGCTAGGCTGTCTCCCTCTCTAGACCCTCACCCTGGCAGATCCAGCCACCTGATTGTCCTGGATGGACTCTCGCGCCAGCATGGCCACCTGCTCTGTGGGGCTCCTGCCGTGCACCAGCCTGCTTACTGCCTTGGGAGAAAGCTGGGGTAGTCACAGGCGCTGGACCACAGCCTGTCACCGTCTGCTGACCATGTGGAAGTGACCTTTTCCATTAGTGTCCGGAGGGAGGGGCCGGCAGTGATAGTTCCATCTCAGTTCAAGGTGCAGACCCCAGCTGTGCCTGGGGGTGAACGGCGCTGCACCAAGGTTAGGGTGTGCTGTGAGCTCATTGTTACATCATCGTCCTGCTTCTAGGCTTCTGTTGGGAAATAAATTATGTTTCCCACACGCGCACACCTACAAAGTTCATTCTCCTCTTCTCCCTTTCCATTCGTATCATCTGCTCAGTCCTAGAATACACAAAGTATCCGCACAGTTTCTGATGCACGCGCTGTGATAATCATCCCTGGGAACTAGAGCTTACAAGTAATTTATTTACATTCCTGTCTTTAGACTGTGGGCAAACAGTGCTTTACTATTCATTATTAAAAATACTGTGCTGAGAGTTAGATTACTTCTCCTTTAGTGTGTTTGTGTTTTATTCATTTGAAATAAAGTTAGGTTTTCTCACTTTGAATCTATAAAACATTAACATGATTTCAGAAAGTCTAAGCTGTTCAGAGAGATACAATCTTAGAAACGTCAGCACCTGCTTCCTTCCTCTAGTCTCTGTTCTTCTAGTTTCCATCCTTGAGGGTGTTAAGGAATATGGTTTCTAGATTATTCTTCATGTGTCTTTTTGCAAAATTAAAATTACCCATTTACCTACTTGCGTTATCACACAAGTAGTATTTCTATATATGCTGTCTTTACTTTTTCCAGTTAATAATACACGCTGGAAATCATGCCATCTTAGCTCACAGGAATCTGATACCCGGGAGTATGTGAGGGGCTAACGAGCCATTTGCAGGATGGAGATGGTACCACTGTTTGCTTGTGGATTGTTGGAGAGGGAGAAATGCTGTCTCTTTAGTAGGGAGACCTTGAAGTGGCCCTGAGAGGCTGGGACTCTAGACAAAAAAGTGGAGGTTTTGATTCTGTTTAGTGAAAAGAAACTACTGCAGGAGGTATGAGGGTGGTCATATCACACCAAGAAGATGATGCTCCTTAGCTTCACTTGTGCTCTTCCATCCAAACTTTGTCTAGAAATTTCCTGCAGTAACTAGGGCTCATCCAAGCTCCACCAGTCAAGATCCTACCCTTTGAGAATAGATGCGGACTGAGCAGAACCAATTTGTCATTTGAGATGAGAAGCTCTCACGTCCTGCAATAGTAAACACTCCACAAATGGACTTGAGTTATAGGACTGTCAGTACCACCTGCGTCCAGTGATTATAAAGTTTTCTGAAATTTCTTTGTCACTCTCAGCATGCCAGCTTCATCCTCAGCCCGGTTGTCTGAAGCTTCGGCAGTTCTGGTCTCACATCCCTGTGTGGACGGAAGAGACCGCTCGGTCCACTGAGGAGCCTTGATGTTGACTGCTTGGCGGAGTGGACCACCTTATGAGCTCATGCTTACAGGGCCCAGCTGTCTACGTCTGGGTGACTTCATCTTTCAAACACGGGGGCGGTGGAGACAGGAGGGCAGGTGCCAGAACAAAAATAAAGCTGTTAAAAAATGGGAAGAAAGATGTACAGTGAAAGAGACGGTTAGTAGTCACACCCTTTAGAAATTCCTGCTGAACACTGTCTTCATGAGGGCCCAGCTAAAAATAAAACATCTGGATTTCATTTGTTCATTCAGCTTTTTGGGGGAAGGGGTGTGTATTAGATAACGTTCTGAGATCTGAGGGTACAGCAGTAGACAAGATTGAAATAACTGCTGCCCTTGTGGGGGAAGGTGCTGAGAGAGACCGCTTGACTTTACTAGGGGGATATGTGCCCATGCATTTGGATCTTATATGGTGTCTGTGTATGAGCCTTGCATTGAAAGTGTGAAAGCAGGTGTGTGTACAGAGAAGCTAGGAAGTAAGTAGATGACAGAGGAGTGAAAACCAGTCATTGGCTTGATTGTTCTGACTGGTGTTTACAGTATGAATTTAAAAATTAGATTATTTTGAAACTAGGGAGCAAAGAATATCACTTTCTCAGCAGAATTCAGTATTTCCGAAAGGACTGCATTTCTGCAGTGCAAGTACAAGAAGAATCAGAGGTAGTGATCATCTATTACGGATGTATTTGAAATGTATAATCAGTTTTGATAAACTTCTGTGTCCCAGGTTCATTTATATCAGTGAGAGAAACTTATTAAATGATGCAGCCTTTGCTGGTGTGTTTGTGAATGTGTGTGAATATACATGTCTATGTATGTATTTGTAGGGGGTACCTGTCTATATGTGTATATATACCAGGAAAAATGTGTGATCAAAATGTGTTTAAATTTTTGTTAAAATTACTAATAAAGTTATTTTCTCACTGACCTTTTACTTTTCTCTGAAGTGTTTGTGAAATGATCTAAGCAGAAAATGAGGCTTTGACCTTGGCTGCCACTGACCTTGGCTGTTATGCCATCCATTGAGGTTGGTGTCACGTGCTGTCGGGGTTGCCCACAGAGAGGGTTGACTTGACATTCCTTCCAGATGGAAGCTTTCGGGAAGTTAACTGTCTCCCAGTCTATAAACCTCTGGACATCTCAGCAGATTGCTGCCACTGGAGAATGTGCTGCCACCATGGTAAAGGTGGAAATCATTTACAAAAGGGAATTACAAAAAGCTCAAGATAACTTGTAAATAACTTGTAGTGAAGCCAAGGACTTAATGGAAATTAGAAAACAGAAACAGATCCTACCAAAAGTACTTTAAAAGTTATATAAGACAGTTAAAAGTTGTTAAGAGACTGTAATTTAGGAAGGAATGCTTTTGAGAGTAAGGTTCCAACTTCAGGGACAGAAATAACTGCAGAGTGTACCCAAATAGGATAGAAGGAAGAAGGAAGTGAGCATAAGCTAATAATGACCTGGAAAACACTTTGAAATCTCAGCGCTCATTCTTTGAGAAGTCAATCAAACTTTTGGCATAATGAATCGGGGGAGGGAACAGGTACACAATATTCAAATTGAAAAGGGGAGCCATAGGTATAAATTCCACAGAGATTAGGTAAAATCAGCTTGGTTCCAATAAATTCAGTATTATAGATGGTATGGATAAATTAGTGGAAAATGAAACCTATGCAAAACTGACTCAAGAAGTAGAAGACTTTAGTAATTCCAGGATAAAAAACTTTCCACGCAGAAGCCAGTCCCGATGAATTCAGAGGAGCATGCTACCAAGATATTCATGGAGTAGACGATTCCAGTCTTTTGTACATTCTTTGAGAAAATGGAAAAGAGAAACTCTTTCTCAGCTCATTTTACAAGGCTAGGAGAACCCTAATGCAGCCACCACCCCACCTTCAGCACAGGGAAGGAAGCCAGCAGGCCAGCCTCCTAATCGCAAATGAAGACATGGCAGGCTCGGGAGGGGTCTTTCTGCCCCACTTCGTGCTGGTGTAAGTGACGGTGCAGATTTAGCTGTGTGGAAGGCGTGGCCATCTCAGCCTGATTTTGGTTTAAGTGTAGGGAATAAAGACCCATTTATGGTGGGTTCAAGGCAGACAGTGATTAAAAAGCTCAGTATCACGACACAGCCAGGAGGATCAGTGGAACGGAATACAGGATGCAGAAACAACCCCAGGCACATTCAGCACATTGATCTTTGACAACGGGGCCACAACCATACGTGCTGGAGGAAAGACGGCCTCTTCAGGGGGTGGTGCTGGGGAACTGGCTTTCCACGTGCAGGAGAGGGACTCAGTGGTAGGGAAATGGATGCACCTTGAAATCATACTATTAAGTGAAATAAATGAGACACACAAGCTTAAATATCATATGCTTTCTCTTAGGTAAGAAACCCAAGTAATAAGTAAGGAGCAAAATAAAAAACATAATAGGAAGCAGGGAGATCTTTTTCAAATGAGAAGGGGACCAAGAGATGGAGGAAGTGGGGAAGGAGAGCAAGGAAAGGGTCTGAAGAAAGGAATTAAGTTGTGTTGTATACATGCACCAGCTCCACACGAGGGATGTAAACATACACTGCCAGCATGTAGTATAAATATAAATACTAAGATGCTTGAAATGGCACCCTTTGTACAATAACTGGAGTGATGCCTTAGAAATGTGTGGGCATTTCATCTTTTACTGCTGAGGAGAATGCAGCTGCTTGTCCACTAGGTTGGCACTGTTTAATAAGTGTTCGGATTCAAGAGCAACCACTGGAAGATAAAAGGAGATTTATTATGAGGAATTGGCTCCATGTGATCACAGAGGCTGAGCATTCTCAGTCTGCCTGTGCTAGGAAAGCCAGTAGTATAAGGAGTCCAAATTCAAAGAGCAGAACCAGAGGAGCCAGTGAAATCTCAGGCCGAGGGTGGGAAACGGGATATCCCAGCTCGAGTAGCGTGTGTGGGGTCTCATCCTCCTTCCTGTTCTGTTATTCAGGGCCTGCATGAGTTTGGCGGTAAGGCACTGTGTCTGCCCAGTGCATGAATCACACATTAATCTTGTTCCAGGGTTGCCTCGCACATGCAGGCGTGCAGCCGGGCCCCTGGCGGCCCAGCAGGATTAACACGTTGGCTGTCACCGGAAGTGGGCAGTGCTGCCTGCTGGAGGCCCTGTGTGGTGGTGTGCAGAGGCAGGCCACCTGGAAGGCAGCTGGGCGTAGTCTCTGAAGAGCGTCCTTTGAGTTCCATGTGGCCTGGCGCCCGTTTAGCTCTGAGGGAGCAACTTAAACCAGCGTACTTGCCACGTGCACAGTTTGCAGGCCTGCGTGCCAGACTGCGCAGCATGGTGCACGTGGGTGTCCTCTCCCCTGGGTTTCAGGCTGACCTCTTCAGCGGCTCTGTCTACCTCCTCTCGCACAGTGGGGTGTCGTCGCTGATCCCTGCTTCTCTGCCTCTTGAGACTTTTCAGCAGTGCCAAAACTGTTAAGACTTTGGCAACTCTTGGGGATGGACTAAATGTCTTTTGCATACAGGGATGTGCATGAGTCTTTGGGGGGCCAGGGGTGGAATATTATGGTTTGTGTCTGGGTGGTCCCCCAAGCCTCATGCAGTCATGGAAGCGGCTGAATCTAGCATTTCTGATTGGTCATTGTCTAGCACTGGGATTGGCAGTGTGAGTTCTGCACCCGCCCAGGGGTGGGACCAGCACACAATGTAAGGGAGGGAAGGAGGAGTGCTTTTCCCTTTCCCTCTCCCTCTCTCTTGCCCTCTCCCTCTTTCTTGCCCTGTTGTTCTTGCCGCTTGCTGCCACCGTGAAGGGCTGCCCCTCAGCCACGCCACCCTGCCTAGGGGTCAGCTGAGTATGGACTGAGACCTCCAAAACTGTAAGAAAATAACCTGTAAGAAATAAATTCCTTCCTTCATGCTGTGTGTCAGCTATTTTGTCTCAACAACCAGTGAAATGTAACCAAGACAGTTCTAATATTTTCTTTTTGCCTTTGGTTTTCGGCAGTTGGTTTTGGTGTAGATGTCTTAGCATAGTTGCTATTCTATTTGGCGTCTGACTGTTAGTCTCAGTTGAAGGTCTGCATATTTATGGGTCCCCTCCCTTGGCGTATCCACTGTGCCGGGCCACGCCTGAGGGCCGAGGAACCTTGTTCTCACCTGCTTTTCTTCAAATTTATTTAAATGGTCTGATCATCTGTTCGGAGGATAGCGATGTGCAGCGTGGCATCTGGGGGCCTCCTTCTGAGGGTGTAGCCATTGTTGTTTCCCTGTAGTCTCGCTCTGAAGTCCTACACTGTTCATTGGTTTGTTGGGTTGGGTTTTACTGTCTTTTGCTTTGTTTGATTATGTTATACCCAGTGACATGAGCAGCTCTTTCAACGATAGTGAGCTATATATGGTAGCCATTTTGGATTTACTGTTGTCTTGTTTTTTAGTCTTTTATTGTATCCGTTGTTTTGTTTTTACAGTTTTCTTTTCTGTTCTGTTTGATTTTTACTGTGTCTGAAAGTGTCTGCATCTATTTTGAAGACAACAAAAGGTATTATGGTAACTATTGTTGATTGTGTAATGTTGTGAAGTCCTGTATCACTTACTCTGGTTTGTTCTGATTGGTTTTATTCTGTTTTATTTTCCTTAGTTTTATCCTCTTTAAAATAAAAACCAAAACCAAAACAAATTTATTTAAGTTGATAAAATTGTATTTATCATGCAAAACATGCCATTTTGCTTTTTTTATTTTGCAGCCCTGGGGATTGAACTCACGACCTTGCGCTTACCAGTCAGGCACTTACACCACTGAGCTAAATCCCCGGCCCAAAACGTGCTATTTTGAAGTGTGAATGTAGAATGGGTGGTGCAGAATGGTTAAAGCTAGATAATTAAAGTGCAAATTCCCCCACTTTGTGGCAGATTCTACCTGCTGCTCTGAGACTGTAAACATTACCTCATCGGGTCACTATGCCTAGTGCGTCTCTGGGATTCATTCCTCCTCAGTGTCCCCTGGCCAGCATCTCCCCACTCTCCTGCCACTGTTTGTCTCCAGCCTCTGGCTGTCACTGTTCTGCTTTCTGCTGCTGCGAGGTCACACTTTTCAGACTTCACCCGTGGGAGGGCATTCAGGATTTGCCTCTCTGTGCCTGGCCTGCCACACGTCACACACTGACCTTGCTCCCTGCTGCTGTCCCAAATGACAGGGTTTCCTTCGGGAAGGCTGAATAACATTCCATTGTGGCTCTGCCCATTTTCTTGGTCTGTTCTTAAGGTGCTGGATGTTTGCATCTTGGCTGTTATCAGTAATGCTGTGATGAAAGTGGGGTGCAGATAGCTTTCTGACACAGTTGATTTATTTTCTTTGGATATTTTTGTAGCTATCCCTTATCCATGGAGGATATCTTCCAAGACCTACAGTGGATGCCCGGCACCAGGGATAGCACTGACCCTCATGCAGGTGCCACAGGTTGGATTGTAAATGTCCCAAAAGGTCGGGCTTCCTCCTAGGCTTGGAGCTGTGGGAGGAGGTGGAACCTCCAATGCTGGGGCCTCGAGGGAGGCTTTCGGTCATTGGGGGTGTGCCCCCACGTGGATTATAGGATGCTGACCCTTCTTCCCAGCTATGAGCCACCACCCACCTGCTGCCTTGCCACATGCCCAGAGCAATTGGGCCAACTGGATGTAGACTGAAGCCTCCGAAACTGTGAGCGAGAAGAACCTTTCTCTTTAAAATTTGATTCTCTTAGGTACTCGGTGAGTGTCAGAAAGCTGACTGACGCAACAGGCACACCTCGGGGGTATTTTGGGTTCCGAGCAGCCCACGGTACAGTCCATGTGGCAGTCAAGTGCCTATCACATGAAGCAAGTCATGTGAAGTTTTTGCCTTTCCAATGCATATAAAAGTTGTTTGCACAATACTGTAGTTTAAATACAATGGCATTGTTTTAAAAATATATATTAGTTAAAAATACTTTATTGCTAAAAAATGCTACTGATCAACTGAACTTCAGCCACTTAAAATCTTTTTTACCAGTGGAGGGAGGGTCTTGCCAAAGTGTTGATGGCTGTTGACTGATCAAGGCAGAGATTGCTGAGGGTTAGGGTTTCTTACCACAGGACACTGAAGCAGGCTGCATTCCTCGGCCCTTCCTTTAATGGAAGATCTCCTGTAGCACGCGCCGTGTGGCGTAGTAACATTTACACCTCCCCCCGTCTTGTTTCAGAATTGGGTCATTGCTTTCAAGCTGCTTTAGCAACTAAGTGTATGCAGTGTCCTGAGTTCTTTGCCTTCGCTGGAGCAGTCACAGCTTTTTCACCAGGAGTAGCTTGTACCTCAAGAGACCACTTTTCTTTGCTCGTAACAAGCAGTTCCTCCCTTGTCTGTCAGTTTTATCAGCTTTTAGAACAGTTCAGTCACATTCAATTCTAGTTCTCTAACTGCCTCTCTTACAACTGAAGCCACTTCCCTGTTGAAGTTAGGGACCCCTCAGAGTCGTCCCTAAAGGCTGAGCCATCTGCTTCCAGACTCCCGTTACTGATGTGCTTTGAGTTCCTCCGTGACTCAGGAGTGTTCTAGTGGCATCCAGAATGGGGAATCCTTTGCAGAAGCTTTCCAGTTTACTTTGCCCAGATCGGTTAGATTCGCAGTCACTAATCTGTGACAGCTGGGGCCTTATGAAAGTATTTCTCAAATAAGATGACTTGGAAGTCAGAAACGAGTCCTCCTTGGGTCACAAAATGGATGTGTGGCAACACTGACCTCACCGAATATGTCCATGAGAGCACTTGGCGACCAGGTCCGCTGCCAGTGAGCGCTAGTGTTTGAGAGGACTCTCGTTTCTGCGCAGTAGTCTCAACCTTGGGCTTGAAATACCAGCAGATAGGAGTGTGCCGTCGGCTTTGTGTGTGCTTGCAGCACACAGGCAGAGGACCTGGTCTCATTCGAAAGGCCCTGGGAGTTTCAGAAGGTGGTGAGCGTGTGGATTGAACTTAAAGCCAATGAGAAGCCCAGGACAGCATTAGTGCTGAACAGGAGGGGGAGCCCGCGTTACGGTCTCCCTGTGACAGCTGCGTGTGGGCTGTGTGTCTCACTGCAGCGTCCACCAGCACGCTCACAGCAGCTTGGGTCGTGCGTTACGTCGGGGGGCTGCCGCTTCCTTAAGCCTCACGAACCAACTCCGTCCTCGGCTTCAGAGTTGCTCATGGCAGCTCCTCCTCCTCAGCCTCAGGACATGGACAGGGACCTGGTGCCAGGTCAGGGTTTGGCCGCGTGCACACGTGGCTGGTTTGATCTTGTGTCTGATCCCTGAAACTTCCTTCCCAGCAGCACCATTTCCGTGTTCACAGAGTAGCACTGGTCGTTTCCTTCAGTAACTTTCCCACGCATTTATAGCTTGGCTTCTGTGGTGCGGGAGGCCTGACTTTTGCCTGCCTTGGCTTCCCGCGGGCCTTCTCACTGCGCTTCATCCCCTGTGGCTCTGGGGTTGAAGCCAGAGGTGTGTGCGTCTTCTCGTGCCAGCACGCACTGCGAGGCTGTTGCTGGGTTCCTGATTGGCCTTGTTTTGGTAATGTGCCTTGATGAAGTCCGCGGTCTCTACAAGCACAGTAAGGCAGCCCAAAACTATTGTAATAGTAACATTGTACATCACTCATCAGCATAACAGGCAGTAACAGGAGAAGGACTAACACTGAAAAAGTGTGAAATATCTTGGGAATTACAAAAAGTGACGTGGGAATCTGAGGTGAGGGCATGAGAAGGTGACCAGGTGCCTTACAGGTGGGTGTCATGCACAGCGTAGATGCTGTAGGTGGTGGGATAGTTCATCATCGAGTGAGGGGTGAAGGACAGTGCGGAATTTCATCACTCAACTCAGCATGGTGGGCAGTTTAAAACTTAGGAATTATTTCTGGAATTTTCCATGTAATAATTTGGACCACTTTTGTGAGTGGGTAACAAAACAGTGGCAGAAACCAGGAATGAGGGAGAATGAGTTCATGCCCAGTGGTGGGGTTGCTGGATCATAGTGGCGACTCTGTTGTTAATGTTTTAGGAGCCTCTGTACAGTTTTGATGATGACTGAAATAATTGACATTTGCATCAGTAACCTTTAAGGGCTGTCTTTTCTTTCCATTCTCATCAACACCTTATCCTTTATCTTTTTGAGAGTTGCTGTTCTGAACCGGGGGAGGATGACATCTTTTTTTTTTTGTTGTTCTTTTTTTTTTTTTGTACCAGGAATCAAACTCAGGGCTTCACGCTTGCCGGGAAGGCACTGTGCTGCTGAGCTATATCCCCGGCCTTATTGTAATTTTAGTTCACATTTCCCTGATGAATAGTGATGTTGAACAGTTTTTCACATTTTGACTGTTTGTATGTCAAACTCGGCAAGAAAATCGGTTTGAAAATCAGGCTACTTATTTTCTTGCTAAGCTGTTTGAGTTTCTGACGTTTTGCTTATTGATCAGTTATTAGCTGTATGGTTTGCAAATATTTTCTCCCATTCTCTTATTTCCTTTGCTGTACACAAGGAATCCCATTTGTCTGTTTTTTCTTCTTGTTAGCATTCTTGTTTTAAAAATTTATGTAAGTGGTTATTATGTATCTTGCTGTAATTATATTTTTCATTCAATAAATTTATCTGTATCAATACTCTTTCATATATAATACTGTTTATAAATATTCTACTTTTATTAATTCCTTTGTTTATAGAGATTTAGGTTATTTCCAGTTTTGTCTGCTTTATTAATGTTGCATTGAGTGTTGTGTCTGTTTCTTGTTTATGTGTTTCAGGTTTTCTAATATGCTCCAGTTCTGCCTGCCTTGGAAAATGCGGGAGCTCTGTCTGTCCTTGATGTCGTGCATAGTCATGAGTAATGTGTAGTGGGCTAATAGAGAGTAGAGAACTCTGGATTGGTTTGTTTGAATGAGGACCAACCATTTCTAGAGCTTTAGCTTTATTAAAATGTCTTTGTTGAATTCAGAGTTAATGATCTATATTCTCCCTGCAATTTGCCATCTTCCTGCCTCAGCCTGTCAGTACTGGGGTTACAGGTGTGAGCCAACTGGGCCTGTCTAGAGAGATAATGATCCCTTTTTTTGTTTGTTTGTTTTCTGTTTTTTGAGATAAGGTCTTGCTCAGTAGCCCAGGCTGGCCTCAAACTAGTGGTGATCCTCCTGCCTTAGCTTTCAGAGTGCTGGGATTACAGGTGTGCACCACCATGCCTACCTGAGTTAAAGATCTCATAAGGAATTCCATAAGTCTGTTTTTCTGTGTTCCGAAATTAGGATTATGTAATAAAATCATAATTATGAATGTGTTTCTTGGTTTGTTCTGTGAAGCCAGCATTTCAGATGTGGTGTGCAGGAACCACAGTGGTGTGGTGAAGTCAGGGTTGGCTAATGGCACAGAGTGCAGTGCGGCGTTGTTGGTGAGGCCCATGCAGTGTTGGTAGGACTGCCTGTGTTTGCGGGAACCAAGGCGCTGGTCCCAATGTGTCATTGTTGATCAACATGAACTGGGCTTGCTTTTATGCTTGCTGGAGATGGACTCCAGGTCCTCGCATGTGGGGTGGAGTGGGGTGGGGGTGTGGGGTTTGGGCAGGCGCTCTGTCCCTGCGCTGCAACTCAGACCTTTGTTTTACCTCAAGACAGGGTCTCGGTAAGTTGTCCAGGCAAGCCTCAAACTCTTGATCCTCCTGCCACAGCCTCCTGAGAACCAAGGGTTTATGGCATGTGCTTGGCTCTGCTTATATTTTTAATGAAGGAACATGTAAAGTTTTTCTTCGTTTTAGTTTTTTTTTAGAATAATTATCGATCAGTGCAATCCAGGTGGTTTCTTCTTTGAGAGTGGGAGGGGTCTGGAGGCCAGGGCCTAGAGAAACGCTGCTCTCCGTACCTCGGTCTGTGAGTGGGCAGATGCTGTGTGCTAGCTGGCGGTAGTCACCGGGAGAAGAGCTGAGGTTATGGAATTCCTTACCATATGACTCAGGACTGTCCCCTGATGTGTTCATCGTAAATTTCAGTTCTTTGCCTTATACCATCTTGTGTGTAACAAGATTATATTTGTAAATGAAATATTTTGCAGGTGCTGACCTTAAAGAAAGAGCCAAAATGCATCCCAGTGAAGTTGGTCCTTTTGTCTCCAAGATCAGAGCAGTGATTAACGACATTGGTAAGCACACTTAGTTCTCCTTTCAAAATGCTAAGAGGGGCTCTGGGGATTTAGCTCAGCGGGGTAAATGCCTTCCTGGCAAGTGTGAGGTCTTGAGTTTGATCCCCAGTACAAAAAAAAAAATGCTAAGGGGGATCTCTCAGGTCAGAGTTTTAAAGTTACACACTGGTTTTTTAATGTAAGCTTTAGTCAAACACTTTAATGAGTAAGTAATCAAGACCCACACATCTGGTCACTTTAAAATAGCACTATTTAATTGGGAAAAAAATTATATAAGACATTTTTATTACTACAGATTCCTCCTGTGTTTGATGGTATGGCATCGAATGTACTTATTATAAAACAATAAATTGACATGGCCATTTACTTAAGTTGTCTTTATCTTTTAAATAACCATGCAAACATTTGTGGATTTAGATCTTGTTCACAAATACTGTCATACTGTTTGCTCATAATTATAGTAGAGATCAGTGTACCTTCTTGTTACCAGTTTTCAGTTTACTGTTGCATACTTATCCATAGTAATCAGAAATTTCAAATTATTTCTTCGTTAATGAACATTTAGGGTTTTTTATTTTTTGCTGTTTATTAATTTTTATTAAAGCAGTGGATATCCTTCTACATAACGATAGATTCCTAAGCATTGTAATAATTTATATTTCCATAAGTTAACTGCTGCTAGCATCTGATGCTGCTGTTGAGTTTTTCAAAGGAAATAAAGAGACATCTCATCATCTTCATTTTTATTCTCCACATGCATTTGTGGTGTTTTATCTTTCAAATAGATGTGCCTTTTTCCTTCTGTCAATTGCCTTTTCACATTCCTCATCCTTCCATAGGATCCTTAAGAATTTTTTGTTGTTCCCCTGCGGTACTAGGGATTGAATTAGGGGCACACGCAGGCCAGGCAAGTGCTCTACCACTGAGTGATAACCCTAGCCCTAAAGATACTCGAATACTCATCTTTTGTTATTCAGTGCATTATAGAGAAATGCTTTTAATATTTAGTAGGTTCCCATCATTATTCTTTTTACTTAAAATTTTTCTTTGTTGATATTCACATAATCAGCTTTTCCATATGAATTTAGTACTGTCATTTTTCAAACCAAAGGGAAAATTCTCTATTGGGACTGTGACTGGAATTTTATTAAATCGTTTCTTTTTTGTCTTTTTGAGACAGGGTCTCACTATGCAGTTCACGCTGGCCTCAAGCTCACTTTGTAGCTCAGGCTGGTCTTGAACTTGCAATGATCCTTTTGCCTTAGCCTCCCAAGTGCTGGGGTTACAGGTGTGCGCCACCACACCCAACAAGTACTTGCTTTTTTTTTTTTTTTTGTACTGGGAATCAAGCTTGGGACTTTGCACTTGCCAGGCAGGCACTTATGCCACTGAGCTCCCCAGCCCTTATTAAATCTCGTCAACTAAAAAGACAACATTTTTATGATGCCATATTTTTCTCTCCATACTATGGGTACCTCTTTTTTGAGGAACTATTCACTTTTTAATGTCCTTCAAGATAGTTTTATCATTTTCTTTATACTGGTCTTAGTCTTGCATCTTTTTTCTCTCTCAAATTTATTTCTAACTTTTATAGCATCTGTTCTTTTGAATGGGACCTTCCTTGTGCTTTCATTGCAGTCTTGGTCTATAGGAAAGTTACTTACTGTGCTTATTTTATGTCAGATCAACTTACTAATTAATTGTGTTATTGTTCTTCAGTTAATTCTCTTGTTTTCCAGATGAAAAGGTCATTATCTATTAATAATTATTTATAAATTGTGCGTTTTTATCTTTTTCTTTCTCAACTTTTTTATTTTGAAGGGAA
Organism: Cuniculus paca; assembly: GCA_004365215.1. Classification (NCBI taxonomy): domain Eukaryota; kingdom Metazoa; phylum Chordata; class Mammalia; order Rodentia; family Cuniculidae; genus Cuniculus; species Cuniculus paca. The sequence continues at coordinate 1,337 of RJWT010025335.1, read as the reverse complement.
TAAAACAAAACAATAAAACAGAACAAAACAGTGAGAACAACGTTGGATTTCAAAAGCAAAACAGAAGGAAACCCCCCATAGTTTCTATATTGCATATTGTTATCCTATGAACAGATGCTCATGCTGCGGGCCCCAGGCCTGCAAAGTCAACCAGTCAGTACAGGCATTAAGTTGTCTTGGTGCCTCAGCTGCTGTCATCCCAGACTGACTTCCTCTGAAGCAGCCAGTTGCCTGTGGCCTGAGGGTGGGGCTCTTCTTGTCTCCCACCCTGCGTGCCGGCTGGCTCACGGGAGGGCAGACTGACTCCTTGGTTCTTTTCCCTGCCTATGGCTGCCTCTGGCTCATGGGAAAAACAGGCTGACTTCTTGGTTCTTATTTCTCAACTTTTTAATCTTATTTTTCATTTTTTTACATGGTTAAGGCCCTTAGTACTCATTCATTGAGATGAGTGTGTTTATCCTTATCTGTCTTTCACTTTAGAGAGTATTTTTAATGTTTTGCCAGTAATTATCAGGTTCAGGCAATTGTTTTCCATTTCAGTTTGTTTGTATTGTTTTTTAATCTAAGGAAAATTCTAACATTTATCAGTGCTTTTAAAGTGTATGTCAGCATTGTAACTGGTACCCAGTTACATTAGTAAACGTACTAATGCCACACTGACCTTATGATCTGGAATAAGCACTACACAGTCATTGTGATTAGGGATAGTGGTGGTTTTTTTTTTTGGTACTAGGGATTGAACTCACGACCTTGCGCTTGCCAGGCAGGCACTTACACTGCTGAGCTAAACCCCCAGTCAATGGTGGTTTTTAATATGGAGTCAACTTGAATATTTTTAGTATAATCACAGATGAAATTAACCTAATTTTGTTTTTTGTGTTACTGTTTTCCAGGTTGTTGTCAAAATTACACTCCTTTCATAGTGTGAGGTGAAAAGTCCATGTTTTTTTGTGATGTGTAGAGAAATTATCTCTTATCTGAAAGATAAGTAAGATTTGGCAATTTAATACCTTTTGGAGTCTTATTTTATTAGTGTTTGTCCCCTCCCCCCGCCCCTTTTAGAGCTCAGATTTAAAACATATGCGTTTTAATTTCTGAAATGGCTTAGTTGCCTGTGCTATGTGTTAACCTGGAAGTAAAAGTGGATACTGCTTGTAGGTTTTTTTTTTTTTTTTTTTTGTACCTGGGATCGAACTCACGACCGCACGCTTGCCAAGCAGGGACTTAAGCCACTGAGCTAAATCCCTGGCCCTTTTTTTATTTTTTTGAGACAGGATCTCACTATGCCCTTCAGGCTGGCCTTGAGCTCACTTTGTAGCCCAGGCTGGTCTCGAACT
>RJWT010025334.1:0-16164 GCA_004365215.1 Cuniculus paca | reverse complement strand
CCCATTGAAACAATGGACATTAAGAAACAGACATTTCTTCTTCATGCTCCTGCAGTACACGGTTCATGCCGAGGAAGTCAGTTGTGAGAAGATGAGGTGCTGAGGAAGGGTTAGATATCCACCCAGAACGCATGCTCTAAACTCAGTGAGTCTCACTACCACCCAGGGTGCAGTGCTCCCCCAGCTCAGAGGCATCAGTGATGCAGTGACCTGATCGGTGAACCTACCACATACTCACTAGCCAAAGACCAAATGACTTAAACAGAAAGTCCTTAGCCCAGCAACTTATCACACCAGCAAAAAAGCATATGAAATGACAGTGTCAACAAATTTCTTCTTTATTATATCTGACTCTCGCTAGGTGATGGTTCTGTTTGTACCCACAGCATATCTTATTTTTATAACTGCATTGTGGTAACATAGATGATTTCTTCCTTTGTCTGCCCTGCCTTCAGAAATAAGTTTCTTCAGAAATAAGTTTCTATAAAGAGACAAATCTTTATAACTCTTTTCTTTTTCACTTTGTCATAAAGATAGTTTTACTATCTTTATGGACAAAGAAATGAGCCACTGTGTTAATGAAAACTAAGAAAATATACAAACTATCACCATGCCTAAAGCAAAAAATGATTTTAACACATTATTTGATTTCTTTCCTAGAAATAAAATTTAAGTGATTGTGTACCAACGTGTGTATTTTCAGTGGACAAAAATGACTTATGTATGTTCCATTTTCTCCATCTCTTTCTAGTTTCTCCCTAGAAATTATATGCTCACATGAAACTAGTTACTAGTTTTATTGAATATTAAAGAAAGACAGCATTTCAGCAGTCATACATGTGAGTGGCTATTTTTCCACGTGTTGTGCATAATACCCAAGTATTTTAAAACATCGTATACTACTTTGGGTTGTTGGTTGCCACTAGCTCTAATTTCGAATCAGCAGGGGAGAAAATTACCTGAGCATTTTAAATGAAAGTTTACATTTAATTACTGCATTATCAAGTTACCCTAGCATACAATTATTTTGGCTAAAAATACAAGCAGTGTTGGATGAACCTAATTCCTTTGCTCAGGATTGCATCTATTTCTCCAAGCAGAATTTAAATGCAAAAGCTATTTTTTCCAAATTTCAGACAATGCTGTACAAAAATACTGAAAGAGCGTGAGGCATAAAATTCTAACAAATGGAACATACAAAAGCTACATGAGATAGAGATTAACAATTGTCTCAAAGTCCTCAAGTGGCATTATTTGGATAATGTTAACCATGGGAAGGCAACACAGTACACAAGACTGTTCTGAATTAGAAGAACTACTGACTCAGCTAAATCACACACAATGTACTGACCACTGGCACTCAAGGGATTGTGGTCAAATATCCAGCAAACCAGTTGGGTCAGGAATGGATCTCAAGATGTCCAGAAGTAAACAACAGTTAATGACTTGGCTCCAGCCCACTCAGTTATTCCAATATGCTTTCCTCCAGTTCTTTTGCATTAGAAGAAAATAATTTAACACTGCACAACATCTTGGGTATGGATGTAGGTGGGAAATCATCCAAAATACTCCATGTCTTACCAACCTGTAACCATAAGAGCATAACCAAACATACAGGATGCCTGATTGTACTTCTGTGAAAAGTTTCATAAAGTGATGATCATTAATCTACCCTTGTAACCAATGATCTCACCCTGCTAGCTAATCAGAAGAACTGCCAGGCTGTTCTGTCTTGCGTTTGTATCTCCTTTGAACCTCCTGCTTGTGCATCATGTAAAAGCCCTAGACTACTAGAAATCAGGACCTGATATTCTGGGAATGATCCCAATCAGTGGCCATCAATGTAAATAAATCTGCCTCCAAATCCTGGGTCATTTCGGTATTTCTGCTTGCTGTTGCACCACAGCTGAATCATTGCAGAGAGGAGTAGGGATAGATAGTGAAGTCCTGACGTTGGTTTCCTCTTTGTTACAATTACCCTAAAACACAATTTCTCATACTGTGTCCTATGAGATGTACACAAGTGCTCACCAGCATAGGTGAGATCCATGATCCAAATCAGAGAGACGCAGATGAATTCCTTTCTCTACTGCCCTCTTCAGAACCTTAGAATGTAAATATAGATCTGTACTTTACAAAGTGGAATAAAGCATGCAAATGTGTCATAAACCTGCCTTAGCTTTTCTCCTCAAACAATTCCTATTAACACCCACCTCTGAAACAGAAGGTAATACTCTTTACTTTGTAGAATGTAAAACAAAATCCAGATCTAGGATTTCTCTCAAATTCCCATCAGCTGACTTCATGATTTCCTACACTTACAATTTAAATTCTACAGCATCAATGAAACAGATAAGTTATACTTTAATGAATACAGGGTAAATACTTGAATGAAAGAACTCCTCTATTCCATTGTATCACCAACACCTTTTCCAGTATATATGAAATTCACTGCATAATGGAAGATATTAAATTCAATTATGTCAAGGTTTTCGCTTTTTTAGGGACAACTGAAATACACTCTTGTGCGACTATCATATTCTGCTCTAAAAATATGAATTAAATCATCTACATATTTCCCTCTTCACTACTCTCCACATACATACATGCAGACATACAATTTTATGATAAAATATCTCAGGGTAAAAAACAGCCAGCACAATGACATTGTTATTTGGCAGCTTCTCTTTATACAACCTACAGCTCAAGGGAAGGTCAGCACCATAAAAAAAGTGATGACTTAGAAATGTGTGTCATGAAATAGAGCTATTTATCAATATGCCTGCAAGAATAAGGTGAAAGCCCATCTCAGCCAGCCAGAATGACTGCTGTACATCACACTCAGAGGCAGTAAGCCAAGACAGAATGAGTATTACCAAGTTGTTATGGTAACTAAATTGTAGCTGGTTCCATAAAACATTAGCTTTCCATCCCAGGGACTGCGTTGAAAATTCAATGCAAGTCAGAGTCTCTACTCCAAATGAGACAGCTGGTGGTCACTTCCAAGTAAGATAAGCCACTCAAGAATAAACCCCGCTTGAGCAGTACACAGTAGCAGCCACAGCCAGGCCAGCTCAGTTGCTGAGGCCAGAGACCTAAGACCCCAGGCCTGTGACATCATACCCACAACACCAGGCTCTTGCTGCTGACTTCAACAATAATAAGCACTCTCCACAAAGGCCAACAAAACAACACCAAGGTCGCAGCACTGCTAAAAGCAAAATCACAGGTAGAACAGCATCTGCTACCATCAGCACATGCAGAACACTGTTAAAGACAGAGGTTTTGGAGACTAACAGATTTAGTTTGAATTGTGATCCCTCCCTTATGGACAATCTGCAAGTACTCTTTTTGCTTACACCTGTCTGAACAACAGAGGTGATCACTGTGAGATTGTGCAGTGGTGACAAGGATGAGTTTGACATCAAAGAACTTAGATTTTCATCTTTTTTCCTACAGCTAGTTAGCTGTATGATTTTAGGCAACTTACTTAACGTCTTTTGAGTCTTAGTCCTTTCAGTGTAAAATAAGATTAAAAATGCCTACCCCATTCAGTTGAGAAGTTCACATAGACCTATGTGCAGCATGATAGGAACTTAATACAAGTCAGATACTGTCATGCTCATGGTGACACTTACTACTACATAGGGTAGACAAAATAATGAAGATTTAAAGATATCCACACCCTAATTTCTGGAACCTGTGGTCCTTTACATGTCAAAAGGGACTTTGCAGAAGTGGTTAAATGTCTTCAGATAGAGAAATTATTTTTAGATAATCCAGGTGTCATCAGTATAATCACAAAGTACTCATAAAAAGAAAAGGGGCTGTAATAATAAACGCAGAGGTCAGAGAAAGAGTTATTGGAAGATGGTAATGTTGGTTTTGAAGATGGATGGAGGAACAATGTGCCAAGGAATGTGAATAGCCTCTAGAAATCAGAGTAGATAAGAAAACAAAGTATATCTCCTGGAGTCTGCAGCAGACACCCTGATTTTTGGACCTTTGACCTCTAGAAGTATAAGATAATACATTTCTGTTGTTTAAGCTACCACATCAGTACTAATTTGTGACAGGAACTATGGGCTATAATATACTACTTTTTTGCTATATTAAATGAGAAAGTACAGGAATAACATATGGCACATAGTAGGCGCTCAGTGCATGACGGCTGGTGACTTATATCCAAGGTGTGGGAGTGAACCCAGGCCTTCCTGAGTCCACTGTAGCCAAAATCTGTCCCCTGCAGCACCTGTATGTCTCCTACTGCATATCAAACAGCTATGGACAGATGCCATTCTTTAACTATTCATTCTCTGATAATCACACCTGAAATCATCTTGATAAATAAATGAACCAGAAGGGAGGTATAATCAAGCAAGAGGCACTTGAATTCTGAAAATGAGCCAATGTATACAGGAATGTCATTAGCCCAAGGCTGACTTGTAACTCAAAGTAAGAAAAAAATAATATTTTGAATAGAAATAAAGAGCATGTTTACTTGCCTCAGGTCAGGACTAGGACCACTGATCCTACCACAGAAATCTGATGACATCCATGATAAGGAGATTCCTGATGATTCTGGTTATGACTGAAATGCAAAAATTCAAGTGCCTGACCGAGTCAACAGTGATAAATTACCAATACAGAAGGGATCATAAAAGAGGGTTTCCCCTTTCCGCCCCTTCCAGCTAATGTCTACTGTAGATGGAGCATCAGAATTGCTCTTAGCAACATGCCGTGGAAAGGGATGCTGAGTTCACTCTGCCCCTTCTTCAAGGGTCTTAGCTCCCTGCTGCCTGCACACTTCCCGTGTAGAGGAGAGGTGGCTTTAACTGAGAGAACTACCCACCCACAGTGGACAGGGTGATGTTAGGAGCAATACTCCCAAATCATGTGCAGGAAGATGGATGAGACACTGTGATAAATAGAGCAGGAGGGGGAATGAACGCAGCAGAGAAATAAGGAGACAAATTATAAAAACCTACTGATTATTCACATGAGGGGAATTCATAGGCAAATCAAGGCTTCCACCTTCTTGTGTGCCTTCATATACCTTCCTGAAAATAGCCTCACAGGTGCCCTGTGTATCATGTTCACCTCTGTGACTGGAAGAGGGTTAGGGAGCAACCCCTGCTATACTTTTACAGAAGGTTTGGTACTTTCTTGCAAAGGCTGTATCTATATATCAACCTCAAAAGTTATATTCTTCAGGTATGGGACTTTGGAACAAGAGTGAGCAAAAAAATATAGAAGAAATAGAGTGCAGCCCAAGCTCATCCTCTACGTGACGAGACGAAATAAAGAGTTATAAAAGGAAAGGCACAGACAAGAAACTACAACCCAAAACAAACACCCTGTTGCATTTGATTAGACCACATACTTTTTTTTTTTTCCTGCTAGGATTTGTATTTGCCTAACACTTACTACTTGCATTTACTTTACATTTTCTGTACGTAAAGATGCAGCACAAAATTCTAGTTCAGAGCAAATTATGCGTGGAATACACACATAGAATGTCAGAATTTTCCAATTGTACTTCAGGGATTCTTCAGCATCCATGGTTGGGATGTGCCTTCGAGGGTGGGAAACTGGAAATGTGACCCCATCCATGTATCAAACTGATCTTCTAGGGTGTTCTTTTTTGGATTTCTTAACATTTTGGTCTTATGAAGAAAGACTGTATGCAAACAACTAATCTAACCATGTTCTTTCACCAACAAACATAGACAATTGAAGATCAGGTGACCAGTTTGCCCAGGGAAGTCTGGGTTTATATTTGATGAACCGTTGTAATTTTGGATAGTATGCTTATGAAGAATAAATAAATTATATGGTCATTCAAGGTAGAGAGGCTATAATCTGCCTAGATCCCATGTTCATATGCATTTCCACCAGTACTAGGGCTGCCCAGTGTACTTTCTACTACCCAGTACTTTTGTCAGAAAACATTTCTTTTATTTTGGTTTTCATTTGTTTCGTCAACAGGGGGAAGAATTCCTCTAAAATGTAATAGTAAGCTTGAAAAAAAAAACTAAATTGCCACTGGATATTTTTCCTCATTTATATCACACTGTCTTTTTTCCTTAGATAGTAGCCAAACAACATATAAGTTGTTTGTACAATTCTCTGAAAAGCTACACTGTTAGACATTTTCCTTTAATAGACTTATGATTCTCATACTGAGAAGTACAACTCTGCAAATTATCCAAAGAAGTAAACTAAAGAACAGAAGAATTTCTGGTATAAATAAGGTATCTATTTCTAGATTTCCAATGTATTTTTGAGTAATAAAATAATACAAAAAATTTTGAGAACAGAATCAGCCATCATTTCTAGGGTGAAGTGTGATATTTCAGAGTAATTTCCTACTTGTATTCAGAGCCAACTGTGTGAACCTTCGTGTATGCGCTTAGAGTCATCCTCCATTTTCAGGAATACTGTGAGTTGAGATTGCAGGTGTCACTATTTTTTTTTTGCAGGTGTCACTATTACAGGTGTTCCAAGACAACTTTATGGCTAACACCCCTGACTAGCATGGAAGTCATCATCATCGTCTTTCAGAATGTGACCTCGTCCATGCTTCCTGACAAAGCTCTGCTATTGCCCCTAATCCCTAGGGTAAATTCTTTTGGGGCCATTAACATCCAAACCAGGCTTCCTGCCAGAAAGTGGAAAGACAGACTTCTAAAACTCATTCAAGAGGAGACTATGCATTACCCACATATGACCCAGCCACATCCTCTTACCACACCATGCTGCCCTGCAACCTAGAGAGCCTGCCTAGAAATTGTAGATGCAGAAAGAAAAGAACAAGTATTATACCAACTCCTTTATCAGCATACAACCAACATGGTATACTCTAACGTTTCCAGCAATATAAATTGTCAACGTGAGAAAATCTTGTCAACTGCTGCTATTTTTCTAATCATCAGATAACACCATAAAAGAAAAACAAAATAACTGAAGTCAGCATTAACAATGACAATGTGATTGAGAAAACCATATCATATCTTTCAACAGTCCTTGGCTTGAAACAGTCTGTTATTTTCTCAACCCTTGCATCTTAAAAAAAATGTTATTATTCAGTGTAATAGAAGCCTAACAGAGACATGACTTCCTATTGTGAGACTCCACCATAAGTAGGAAGATGAATAGATTATTTCACCTTGGCAACTGTATCATTTCTGAATTTCCTACTCTAAATTCAAAGATTTAAGGAAAAAGAGTCACATTCCATACAACCCTGATCTGCTACAGAAATCTCATAGCCTTCCTGGGCCCCACTGAGATGAATCTATACTACTAACTTCACAGGATCACACAAACGAAGATCTTTCAGAAATATCTAAAGGCATATACAAGTATATTGTGTTGAAGAATGAGCACAGAAAAGGAGGACAGGAAATTTTCCTTGTACCCTCTTCATGATGTCAGTGATGATGTCCAAGAGGACATTGTTCTGGCTTTTTCTAAGCCTCAAGATAACTAAAAAGTGGAGAAAAAAGGCTAACAGAGTAAGAGAAATACGGAAATTAGTAGATTTATTGGCAGGCACAAAGAGAGGTAATGCTGAATTAATTTTCTTTCCTAAACACATTCAGATGTTCCCATATTCTTCCTGAAGTAATATAATGAGAAGCTAGTGCAATATTTAAAACAAAACCAACAAGCATGGGCCCACACAGATGTGATTTCCAGCTGAAGTGTACGATCAAACACACAGGCCAACATATATACACCTTAACCTTGTTAGCACAGTTTCCTCAAACAACTGTTTGCTGGGGGAGAGGAAACATTCAGACATGCACACTTGTAGAATTATTCCTCCCTAGCTGTTTGGCAGGAAAACACAATCTGCTTTATATAATTACTTCATTTAAAATGGTATTTGATTGAACCCTAGCTATGCAAAATGATCTTGAGCTGATTGAAGGACACATGCGAACTTTCCGATTAGCAATGTGGTTTTGGAATAATGTATCTGTAGTCAAGGAGAGGATAAACATTCCTATTTATACAATTTTAACACCTGTAATGATGAATTTATTCATTTCAGAGGTAAGTTTTATTAGTCCATTTTGAAAATGATAACACTTTAAATCATACTCTCCTGAGAAAAATGAGCAAATTATCCACAACACTTATTTGTAGTGAGTATGAAAAACAAATTATCATGCTTGATCCATTTATGATGTATAGAACATAATGCAAAACATAACTATAATTCACCATCATTATTGACTTTGCAGAAACCTGTTTCAAAGATGAAACATAACAACCCAAAACACAGTGGGAAAGAAGTGCTTTCCTTCCATTCATGCCTTCCTGGCAAAACGAGTAGACTGTGCTCCCCTAACTATTGCTATGGACCTTAAACTATATATAGCTCCCCCCAGTGTTGTAGAGTTATAACTAACGTTCTGTAATAATTCAAAACACTCGGAAGTAAAGAGTAATAGAATCTTTACACGCCTTTCTAAATCAACTACAGGATGCCCTTCTTAGTCATAAATATAATTTCAAAAGCCTAGAAATTAGTGATTCTGGGTTCTAATTCCACTTATCACTAATCATTTTTGTAAATTCAAATAAAACACTGTTCTTTACTTCAGTGTACTTACCCATAAATCGACAAGTACATGCACTATGTTTCTTCTAAACTTGAAGGTATCAAATGCTAGATGATTTTGAATAACAAAACATCATGGGTGCAACAAACACCAAAGTTATTGGTGTTATAAGTTATTTCCTGTTACCATTAAATTGCCATAGGAAGACTATTCTTTTGTACTCCTACTACAGATTTTCCGTAAACCAACTTGTAGAGAGAGAAATGATTTATTATATCCCATGTACTTTAAATGCTACCATTTTAGAGCATTTTTAGCTAAAGTCCAGAATAGAACTTGAGCGCTTTCATGCTCCAGGCCTTAGGGATTCTTTTATAACCTATTAAAGATAGTCTGACCCTGGCCATAGGCTATTTTAATTTACCCCCCATTGTCACATCTGGCTATCATGGCAACTAAGTTAAATCAGACCTTTGTGCAGGGAAAAAAAAAAAAAGAAGAAACATGAATAGGCAGTGAATGAATCTCATTTAGAAGTCAGGCTAATGAGGCTGGAGATACAGCTCAGGGATAGAGCACCTGCCTGGCAAATGTGAGGTCGTGAGTTCGATCCCCTGTGGGGGAAAAAAAAAGCCATGCTTACTTTTTCTAAAAAAACACAGTTGACTAGAATAGCATGCAATTGTGCCTCCTTATACATACAGCTAATCAATTAGCATTAAACTGTTAGAACTTAACTATCTGACTTGATCATTTTGAGGTTTCCAAAGTTTCTAACATATAGTGATGGACTACATTTCTCTCAGAGATAAAAACTGGTAATTAAATTCCTTCACACACTCCCTTCCCCTCCATGCTATTCTCTCAGCTCAAAGACGCTTACCTGAGCAAAATGCCAGGCTTTATACTACTTAGCTGCACATAAGAAAATAAAAACTGCATAACTAGGATTCTGACCACAAAACCATTTGCTCATGTGGTATTCTTATCATTCTCAAATAATGATGCAAACATGCTTGGATGCTGAAGTGTAAGTGAGATTATTTATTTGCAGAGCATGACACAAAGGGAAATAAAATGTAGCATTGCACTCCTTACAATTAGAACTCAGCCAACATATTGTCTGCTGACTGAATGCTGAATTTCAACCTATTCTTTTACTATAAACCAAGAAAAAAATAAAGGTCTGAACATCAGCCATACAACACAAATTCAATTACTCTGAAAGCAAGGAAGACATATAATGAGATCTTTTCCTGTCTACAAGGTCATCCTTCTAATTCGTGGATTTATTTAATCCACAGGTCCAATTCAGTATGTGCTAGTCTTCAAAGAAATCCACACAGGTTCCAAACAAGAGTTCTAAAAGAAAGTTCAGATTGCAAATATAAAAAGTAACTGCAACATGTGCACAGGTAAATTGTTCCTTTCAGGTAAGCAATAAAAAAGAAACACTTTTCTAATTTAAATATCTTTTAGGGGGCAATAAACTGCCTTATCAAAAAATTAAACTGTAACTCTAATCAAAAATGAAACTAATAACATATATTAGAGGTTAATTTTCAAGGACTTAGGTATATAATTTGCCACCCACTTCTTTTCCATTAGCAGCACCAATTCATGATTAAAAACTTCCCTGGACTGTGCCTTCCTTTGATATTAGTGATTCCCATGACTGGAAGAGAACAATTATTCATCATTCCATCTTCAAGAAACTGTTCAGCAAATAAGGTCAAATTCTAAGTTCTCTGTATTACTTCTGAAACACTATAAGAAAAGTCACAGACATTTATACGTCCTGCGGCTTGGATTTATCTGACAAAATAGAATGTTTAAGTATTAATTGGAAAGCCAGTGAAATAAAACCACTCTCCTACCAAAAATATATTGTAGTATTACCTTAAAAGTTGCTAAAATCATAGGGCGATGACTCAAAACTTTGAACTTGTGAAGAAGCCACTAATACTAACAAAATCACAGATATGCTATGAAGTATCAGTATATCTTTCCATCTTATAAATTATTAATGATTTTTTTCATAATGAATACACTGAAATTATACATATATATGGTGGTATATAAGGGTTGTAATGTTTTTAGAACATGTATGGCAGTTTTGTGAAATACACTGGTTCACTAATACATTTTTACAAGTTGAAGCACTCAATCTATGTCTCATTTTTTGAAATTTTTCTGCATTAGATACAAATTTAAGTGGTTACTATCTAAGTATTCTATGTGAGGGATTTTCAAGTGAATATTCAAACATACAGTTTTATGGCTATTCACATCTTAACAATAATTATTCAGCCTTAAATGGACTGCAGAACTCATGGCAAACCTTTACTCACGGGATGCCCTAGACTTCAATTCACATTGCTCTGGACTAACTCAGTCACTACAAAGCAATCCTTGTTTTTGCAGATTACCTTGTGATAACTCTATCTTTGCTAACATTGACCCAGTTAAATAAGACAACCTCAGATTTCAGCAGATGTTTCCAATTCGACTTACACTTTTGGTCTGCATTATGAGGTAAGGATAACATACATTGCCAATGACTTTTTAAGTACCCTTTCAATTCCTATGCTTTCTTGTTGTACCCATAGTTGCTGCTCTTGCTAAAATTAAAATTTATAGTAGATATACACAATTACTTTTCACTTGCTTTAGTGGGTAGGTTCTTTAGCAACAATAGCCAATCGAATTCTCACACCAATTCTGAGACAGCTGCTACTATCACTCTCACTTCGCAGATGGAGAAACTGAGATACGGATAAGCTATTTTGACCACATTCACACTGCTTATTAAGAAGACTCAGCTGTCAGCTGACACGTGCTTCTGCAGGAAACAATCTTATATTACACTGTTACAGTCTGATCTTGGTCTCAAAGGAATTATATATGTCATTCCTGCTTAATACTCTTCAATGAGCAATGCTACCTCCAGAATAAAAGTCCTCAAACTAGAGTTTATAAATTTGATAGGATGTCTATCTTTCCAGCTCTATCAGGCTGCACCTGTATCATACACACATTTTTGTTCCTGGGTACTAACAGTCCTCAAACTTTTCATGTTCCCTTCTGTTTTTGTACCCTCACAGACTTGCATCCTGAAACATCCGCCTCCATTGTGGCCATCTGGTACGTTCCCACTCATCTTTCATGACTCAGTTCAAGCATCTTTCTGGAAATTCTTCTCCAAAGCCTTTCCACCAGGCAGATTTACACCCACCTCTCTTTTCCCATGTATCTTCTTCATGCATTTAGTACAATGATGAAAGTTTTATAATAAATAAGTTTTTAAAGCCCCTCACCAACAGTGAGCTTCTGAAGAGTAACTCTTCTTTCTTTCCTGTGTATTTCTCAGTACTGAAAAGAGTAGCTATTCCTCAAGAACAAGTGAAAAAATGCATGTGTGAGTGCCCTGAGTACAGTCAAACAACAAACATCCCCTAAATAAGAAATCTGGAACTCTAGGACTTTGTGGTTGTTGATACGGGAATGCTAAGAAGATGTAACTAACAAAGTCATTTCTTTTGTTTTAAACTGTGTTTTATAAAAACAAAAACACAACATGAAAATATCATTATCCAGAAACTACAGGTCCATAACAAAGGCCCAAAATAGAAAGAGCTTGATAATTATAGGACACTGTCAGTAACTCAATATAGCTCGAGTGTACAAAGAGGATGGCCAGGTCCAAGAGTAGGAAGGGTCAAATCCTGAAGGCCCCCATGCTATGGAACAGAGTAAATTTAGCTTGACTATTATACCACCCCTCAGTTCCCAATAAGAACATAATTCCTTCTACCTCTGCATGTTGAAATGCCACTTCCCCATCAAGCATGATGCATTTTCCCCACCTAGAATACTTCCTTTCTTAACTTGATTCTCTTCACAAACACTCATACTTGTCTACAGAAGTTTCCACCTTCATACAAGTGTTACTTCATCTGCTAGACACAAACATCTCAGGAAAAAGATTTATATTTTTAAAACCATTTTGAATAAATACTTCAACTAAAATTCAGTAGAATAAGTGTTTAAACAAATTAATGATTGTAAAGAGTAGCAATTCCAGGATACATTTCATGTGAGGAAAATTCCTCTCCAGAATTCCCATTATTCTACATGCTTCATTTGGACCCATGATCTCAATAAAACCTCTTCCAAAGATACATGCATACCCATCTTGTTATTGATTACATAAATATGAAGTCTTGTAACAGTTGCTTGTCTAGAACAAGTTGTCAGGTTGCATTTGAATTGGTCACTTTTGTCAGAAGCTAAGGAAGATTTCAAATGTATAATTAACTGAATGTGTTAAAGAAAAAACACTGTGTGTGGAGCAAAAACAGCCATGGGTACCAGGATAAAGAAAACATGGATATTTTTATTGAAAGGGAAAAAAGGATTCACATATTTGATTATAAACTATAGCTCAAAACCTACCAATTTTCTAGAAATGAAGAAAAAACAGTAATACAAACACATACATATACACAATTGCCAGGTAAAGTAATACTCATTCTCCCCAGCACTTGGACATCAAAAGAATCAATACAAACATTGACATTCCTGAAGAATAGCCACAGATCAAGGATGGTGCAAAGTAGAGTTAGCATTTTAATTTGAATCAGAGGTATTATCATTCTAAACTATTTCATTGAAAACACACCTTTCAAACATGGATCAGACACTACAACCACTTCTCAGTAATGGGATGTACTACAAAATGGTGTAGAATTCACAAGGCAGAAAATACTATTTTTCAGTATGACTGCTACTTTGTATGCTAAACTATGCTCTGTGCCTCGCAGGATATTTTCTTAACAAATTTTCACGTTCCGACTCTGTCCTGAATTCCGTCACAAGAAAAGGAGCAGAACATGAGTAATACTGCCTCCTCACTTAAAATCTTAATGTAATTACATGGTGAGCAAGGAGGTACATGACTGAGCCCAAGGGTAGCCAGCCTCTCTGTAGTAAGATGTTCATTCCAATTGCCACTCCCCTTAGAACCACACACACTTTAGAAATTTGGAGCACAGAAGTTTTCTGACAACCAGAAGATGCAGCAATGCCACCATACTCAGAAAATTGCCCTGCAGTATTCCCTCCTCCCATTCCAACCATCCCAGAAGGAAGGAGGAACAGGGAGAAGTTCTTGAGAAATAAATACAATCAACAAGGACAATGCACTTTTGTAGAGTTTAAGTCCCTTCACATTTAATACCTTAATTTGATTACAGTAAACCAAGACATATAGTAAACCTGATCCATCGCAGACCAGTAGAAGATCTATAATGGCAAACAAAAGGACAGAAGAATCATTAAAAGGCTCGAAATTTTAGGGTGGTAACAACTAAAAGACTTTGTCCCAGAGAACTTTTTCTCCCACAATTCAAAGTTCAAATATAATACTATCATCCAGTTAAAATATTAAGATTACTGACTTTTTTCTACAAGCCTACAATTCCCAAATGCAATTCATAATCCAAAACTCTGAAGATTTGATAGTTTTCATAACCTGACCTGAAATAAAATAAAGCTACAATCTTTATTCTACTGTATCCATTTAATATCACTACTGTAATAGATTATCACAAAATTAGTCATTCGAAATACAATTGTATTATATTATAGAGATTTGACTTGGCTAAAATCCACGTGTGACCAGTACTGCTCCTCTTTCTGGAGGGTCCAGATGAGAGCTTGCTCCTACGTTTTTGTGTGAGTTCTAGAGTCCACCTGCAGTTCTTTACTTATGGACATTTTCATGGCGAAGACAGCAAGGTAGCATCTCTCTATCTTCATTATCTCATCTCTTCCTCTGAACAAAACTGCGAAGAACCTCTGCTTTGAAAGACTGTGGTCAAACTGGTCCCAACCTTGTAATCCAGGATAATATCCCCATCCCTAGGGCCTTAATCTGTACTCATATCTACAAAGTCCAATTTGTCATGAAAGATGATATTCACAAGTTCTGAAGATTACACTTAAGACGTTGAAAGGGGGCCATCGTCTGTCTACTATATCCACTTATTGTGAATTTTCATGTATTTCCTTACTATACAAAAACAAGTAAGTACTAATATCAGCAAGCTTATTTAAAATTATAAGATGCTTTTCCACTCAGGAAAGGAAAAAATTTCCAAAATATGATATAGACTTAGGTTCTATGGGGATTTCCCTGAATAAATACTAGCTCTCAAAAAAAGGCAACAGTTATAGGAAATGACATAATTTCTAATGTAACTTTCTATGACATTGAGAGTTATCTGCTGTAGGCAGAAAAGCCTTTGTGGTTATTGAGGCCATATACAGGAGACCTTCAAAGGAACATTAACATTCATTAACAATGTAGAATTCAGGGTAACTCTCAATTATGGTAACATTATCCAACCCTGTCTTATGCTGAACATAGCCTAGTCATTATAAATTGTAAAGTCCAACTATAAATAAACCAGCTAAACACTATGAAAGGAAACAAAATTTTTAAATTAAAAATTAATACATTCCAACTTCCTCAGGGGTAAGAACTTTCTTTTTATCATTTCTGTACTTGTGATCCTCATTGCAGTATAAAAGGCAACTAATATCTACAAACTTTATTCTTAAACATGCTTACTTCATGGAATAAATTAATGCAATGCCAGACATGCAAAATACATAAAGCAAGCACAAATGGGACACTTTACCCAAGAACAAATAAGTGAAAGCAAGTACATCAAAAAGCATCTAAGGAAAGCATACCCAGATTCTATACTCTTCTTCCATACATCCATTTTATCAGCAAGAAGGAGTGGATTAATTTCTATATATTTCATGGAGAAAAAAAACCCAACCTGTGTGTATCAACTCTAAAGGTAATTCTCATTGCACACTGTGCTCAAAAGTAAAAATATCAAGAAGAACTAGTGACTTCATTAACTTTTTCCTGAGGCATGTGATGTAACTAATTTGTGATCTCTTGAAAACTAATTTCCAAAGGACTACTTATTGGTTTTCCTGAGTCTTCCCAGGTGATGCTTGTTCCAAGAGCAAATGTGTATGTCAAAGACAAAAAATAAAATAAAATAAAGAAAAAGAAAGAAAAAAAATCAATTTCAATTCCCAGAGAGCATGATATTGGTATAGGTCAGTGAACACCATCATTGTTTTATAACAAGGTAACCTTGAGTCTGAAAAAAACTCTCGGGGCAAGAATCCTATTAGGTATCCTAGCTAACATATAAAATATCAAATGAACAAAAAACACATGCTTGAAACCAAAGCCAAACTGTGACTCATTTATGGAAATATTAATACTAATCTCAAAGTTCGAAAAATTCTTCAGTTCTCCAAAGTTCTAAGCATTCACGTATATCAGATTTGGTCAATTTTTGAATTTTCATTTGGGGTTTTGGTGGGTTTTTCTTTTCAGTTTTTTGTTTTGTTTTTATTTTACCTTGGTTTGATTTGGTTCTCTAAACCATACCAATTAAATCTGTGAGAATGCACCAAAACTTTGCATTTACACAGAATCTATTTTAACTAATATCTAATTTTTAGATTTCATTAGCTTTATAATATGAGAAAAAAACAG
>RJWT010025333.1:0-16192 GCA_004365215.1 Cuniculus paca | reverse complement strand
TGGTTTGGTTTCACCTTTAAAAAAGTGAGAAATAACTGTGCAAGAGATGCATAACTTAACATCTAGAATTTTGTGTGTGTGTGTGTGTGTGTGTGTGTGTGTGCGTTTGAGACAGGGTCTCACTATGCAGTTCAGGCTGGCCTTGAGCTCACTTTGTAGCCCAGGCTGACCTTAAACGTGCAGCGATCCTCCTGCCTTAGCATCTTGAGTGCTGGGATTACAGGCATGTGTCAACGTGTCCGGCCTGTTCTAGAATTGTTGAATTGGCCTTCATAATCAGTGCCTGGGGCTACCCAATCATTCCATGCTGAAAAAACATGAGTGAGACTTTTTCAGGTAACTCATTGTAAGAGACATCCCTTCAAATTGGTGTGGGGACTTGATTGACATCTGTCGGACTGCTTGTAGCATTCATACCTCTGCATTAAATTTTATTAGGTTCCATAATATAGAATGTGAACATTAAAAAAAGAGTTGTAGAAAACATTACAGACTATGGTTGGGATCGTAAAAGAACCAACACCAAAGATGAAAAGATAAAATACATGTGTAAGTGAATAATCTACTGCATAGGGAGACAATTCTGAGAATAAATCAACCACAGAGCAGGAGGAGAGGCAGCGTGCTGCTAGGCAAAGAGCTTGGGATCTGCAGTCATAAGGAATTCAGATCAGTTGCTATGTGACATGGGACAAGTTATTTAAATCTGTGAACCTCATCTTGTTTATTTTGTAAAACATACGTAATAATATACCTCACAAATTTGTTGCGGGGATAAAATGTAAAATCACTCACACAGTGTCCTGCATATAAGTTAGTAGCCAGGTAAAGATGACTCTACTTTCCCCTCATTTAGTTTTAGTCATAAAATGTCTTCAGTTCTAAAAACCAGGATTCACTAACCACCTGGTCTGAGACCAACTATTCATCACCAACTTGTATTTTCTGACATCTTTGGCAAAATAGAGTTATAAAAAATTATTATCTCACTCCACTAGTTATTCAAACAACAGTAGCTCTTATTTTAAGAAAAGGAATTTACAGAAAAAAATAATCTTTGGTTAAGAAATTAGCTCTTCGAGTAACTGGTCAGAGTTTGCATCTGATGTGTATGTTTAGGTTGCTGTATGAATATCTTGGAGCTCTGTGGAAGAAAGACCAGTTAGGCAGTTTTTCCCACCTATTTTTATTGGAATACAGCATTATTCAGGCTAATTGAATTTAACAGATATTTATAAAGTGCTTTTTATTTATTTACTTTTTTGGTCTGTATTAGAGAAGAGGCAGATTAAGACAACCTAAGGTACATCCCCTGATCCAGCAAATAGGAAGGACTAATAAGTAAGCAAGAAATGTTTCAAGTAAAAAAAAAAAAAGTCAATGAGATTGTATATGAGGGTAAAGAGGATGAATTCGGGTATTTTCAACATAGGGAAGAAGAGCATGTGAAAAGAGAGAGGAAACAGCATGCACTTTCACAGCTCCTATCTGCCAGACACTTTTTGATCCTCAGACATTATCAGTGAACTCAGTGCCCTCTTGGCTCTCAGTCTAAGGGGAGGGCAGCAGGGCACAGACAATACCCAGGAGGCTCATGGGTAAAATACATGGTCTGTTCAGAGGCACTTGAAAAAAAAGAGGAAGCCAAGAGAACATGGAATGAAAGTGGCGGGGCCAGTATGGAAATTTGAAGTCTCTTTGAGAAGGTGACCATTGGGTAGTCAGTCTTGAAGAAAGGAAGGGAATCAGCCAGAGTTAACCTGGGTGGAAAGGGTCCAGATAGAGGGAACGGCCAGTGCAAAGGCCCTGTGCAGGTGTGCACTGTAATGGGTTAGAGCAACAGTGAAGAAACCAGTGTAATAGCAATGACATTGGAGGTAACCCAGGGCTTGATTATGTGTTGGGGACTAGTACGTCACGTGCTGGGAACCAGTGGAGAGTTTGGTTTAACGGGATGTAGGAGATGAGGTAGAAGGAAGAGTTGTATGACTGGAAGACAAGCTGAATCAGAAACTCAGAATAAAAAAAGGGATTGGGGTAGAAATGATCATAACATTTCTCTTTTAGGCATAAAGAGTTGGAGCTGTTTATGGGACACTCAGGCTTCGGTGCCTAGCAAACAGTTGGACAGATGGGACATTAGGACAGCTCCTCTATGTAAAGTTGGGAAAATCAAGTTAGCCCCTCTTATAAATGTCTGTGTAAGTAGAAAACTTAAGAGAACTCCATCATATCCAAAGTCTCTGGTATCTATTACAGGTTAGATAGGAATGAAATCTTGGAATCATGAGACTAGGTTTTTTATTTTTATTTTTTTGAGACAGGGTCTCTTTATGCAGTTTGAGTTGACTTTGAACTCACTTTGTAGTCCAGGCTGGCCTCGAACTCTCAGCAATCCTCCTGTCTCAGCCTCCTGAATGCTGGGCACTGTATTTAATCCTCTTTGTACCTCTGAGAATAATTTTTCATGAAGACTTAGTTTGTCAGTGATACAGATTTCTATCTGTAAAATGAATTGAGTGAAAAAAATGGAGTAGGGAAGAGGAAAGTGAGGTAACAAGAGCCATAAAAAAAAAGTCTGCTTTCTTATCTTCCCTTTTTCCTATCTTTCCTTTTAGGGTTGTAGAGAACAGGGCTGATGTATAAGTGTCCTTCGGCTCTCTGGAAGAGAAACAAATCAGGTAGGCCATTTGTGCCTATTTTTGCTGTTAGCTTCTGAGAGAATGCAAATAACACCTCGATAGGCATAAAGGGATAGAGCAGTCTTATTATCTAGCCTGTTCCAGTTTTCTTTGACAGGCAAAATTCCTCACAGGAGAAAACTGGCCTCCCTGCGTTAGGTTAATTTGCCTCCTAACGCCCTTGCTGTGTGTCCCAGACAGTGCTGCTGCAGTGCTCCTCTCCTCTGTTCCTGTCACCAAATTTTCTGGCTATACATAGTGACATTTATGACGGACCCTTAATTCTCTTCAGAGCACGCAAATCATTTAAGACTGCTTTCTGATGTGTTAGACCCCCACTTTTCAAGCCATTCAAAAGATTCTTGTTCTTTTAGCTGAATTCTCAGTGCGGCCTGCAAGGTCTTGTATAGTCCTGCGTCTAGCCAGGTACCTGGCCTGATAGCTCATTGTTTTCCTTCACACTCATGCGTTTCTACTGGCTTCTCTCCGTTCTGAGAAAACCAAGATCCTGCCTGCTTCGGGGTCTTTGCTAAAGTTGACTCGCGTCTGGAATCTTTTTCTCAACCGCTTTCTTCACGTATCTGTTTCCTACTCATCTTTTAGGTCTTTAGCATTAGTCAGGGAATCCTCCCTACCCTTCCAACCTGGATCGTACCGGTGTTTTGCATTTACGTATTGTCCTGTGCAGTTAATGTAAGTATTAGTCTGCTTCTTCCTATGCTTACAGTTCCATTATTTCCTCTTGAACCACAGGAGGCAGAGTGAATATGGACAAACAGGAAGATAGATTTATTCATTCAAGAAATACTATTTAAGCACCTACTATGTCCTATGTTGTCCCTTAGGAGCTCTAAATACTACCTGAAAGAAAACAGGAAATCTCTGTTCTCATGAAGTTTACATCCTAATACATATTTGACTATAAACACATTTAAAATGGTACAAAACTGTCCAGTATAGAAATATCAGGAGTTATGCCATCTTTTCTTGCATCTAAGCTTATCGGGAGAGTTAAAATCCAATCAGAAGACAGCTTACTGAACACAGGAAATAATAAGACCTAACATTAATTGGACTCATTACATGTCATGCTCGAAGTACAATTGAGTTTTATCTAATAATCACTTCCTAAGGTAAAAATTATGGTTTTCTTCACTTTATAAATGAGGAATACAGTTTCCCAAGGTCCCAGAGCCAGGACGCACAGTGGGGCCAATGACTCAAATGTTAGCCCCTCAGGCCCCAAAGCCCGAGCTGACCTCTAAATCACGCTGCGTTTCTCTCCGTGGCTGAGCCAGCTAGCAGTGTGGCTGCATCCTCACATCTGCTCAGTAGGGAAGATGTGTTCTCGTCAGCAAATACTAACTTAAAGCTTTCATTGCTCCTATCCCCATGATTTTTCTCTCTCTGACAGCCTTGAGCTTGGCAGGGATCCAATTCAGCCTCCTCTAAGAGCCCGTCCTGCTTCTGAGTGACCAGAAAACATCAGCTAAGCATGTTAGGTAAAAAGATTACCAGTAGGAATATTGCTGCATTGAAACAGCAGAAATTAAAAGATTGTGACAGTTAAGTGACTTCAGGTGGATGAGACATAGGAAACCAAAATGAGAAGATGCCCCTATTTGAAACATAGTTCTTTCCATTTAGTCACTAGCGTTGGCTCAGAATGACCATTAGCTGCTGCTCAGAACTGCATCCAAACGACTAGGATTGCCTTCAGCGTCAGGGGAAATACTTAAGTAGGCGAGCTCATAAATAGCTTTTGCAATGGTAATGCTAATCAAATAAATGTATCCTTTACAAGTGACTAATTTCTCTTTATGTGTTTTTATACTGGATTGTTTAAAGGGTCCCAAGTCTCTACATTGCTACTTCCTGCTGATGTAAAGTACACTGGGGTCCGTTAAATTTCCTTTTGAAAAAATATCCTTACTGCTGGGGTGAACATCTGGCCCTCCTGGGGGTCAGCCTTGCTCTTGGTTGACAAGGTGGCTAAACTGGCAATTGGAACTTAAGTTTTCTTAGGATACAATGATTTGAGTCTTCTGTTACAAATATGGGGATGCTGAAGACACTGTGTCTGATTTTCACAATGTTAAAAAGTCAATTTTTGTTTTCTTATGGGCGAGCTGGAAAAATGGTAGCTTAGAACATACAATATTCCTATTAGGTAAATTTGTATCCGAGTGAGTAACTTCCCCAAATGAAGGTCATCAGTGGGTTAATGTCACCTCGATTCGATGGCAGAGCTCAGTTATTAACTTTGTGTACTGGGATGAGCAACTTAAATGGAGGCATGAATAGATGCTGATCCAAACTGTGAACAGGACAGAAGTAGTTCAGTAGCTAATAAGCTGGATTAAAGAGTCAAAATCTAGGTTGGGGTAATTCTTGTGAAGTAGATGGGTTTTGGGTGCCGGGGATTGAACCTAGGTACTAAGCACCTGCTCTGTCATTGAGTGACATTCCAGTCCATGAGATGGCCTATTTATTTATTTATTTATTTATTTACTTTTGTACCAGTAATTGAACTCAGGGCCTTGTGCTTGCCAGACAGGCACTGTGCTGCTAAGCTATATCCCCGGAGGTAGCCTTTAATAGAAACAAGTGGATAGCCACACAAATATGTAAAATGAATTATAGATGTAGAAGATGAGAGATGTGTCTGTGTAGTAAAACAAGAGAAAAAGACTGTGAGGTTTTTAACAAATGCTGAAAGCTCATTAGTAAGTCAAATATGTGATGTTAAGGAAGAAAATCAATTGGGGTTAACATAAGAGAAACACTGCTGATGCCAGGAGCCCATAACAGACAGTGTTACAAACTCATTCTACTTTTCTTCGTTAAAACTCATCTTGAACATTGTGTTCTAGTCTGGGTAACACGACACTTTCTAGGACTGTATCTGGGGATAGTAGGAGTGAATGTTCAAGAGATTGAATAGCTAAAAATTGGGCTATATAAACAGAAGTAAAGATTAAAAACCATGCAAGCATTTTCAGACATTTGGGATTTGTCTGAAGCAAAATGGATTAACTTTAATCTATGTAGAGTGAAAGGCCACAGAAGAGCTTTTTAACAATTGGAACTGCCAGAAATGAATGGCCTGACTTGCAAAAGTGTAGCTGCCTAACTATGACCACAGGTCCAGGATTTTGTGAGCATTTCAAAAATCAAAACTGAAGTAGAAGTCCATGCTTTTTTGGTTAAACTCATTGTGTAGACATTTCTCATTTTGAACCTTAATATATAACCAGAATAAATTAACAACCTCACGGCCTTCCATTGGGCATCTTTGTAGACCAGCACTAGTACGTGAGCTGAGAGGCCAAAATCCTGGCATACACCATAAATTAAAAACAGTCAAATGTACACACATGTCAAACATTCCACCTACTCACTTTTTAAACTAATGGGATTATTTGCAATTTGATCTTTCAAGTACCCTCTTGTGTGCATTTTCTATTTGATGCTATTTTTAAGTCCTTTCTTATGAAAGTTACACTACAAGAACATCCTAGATAGTAACTAGGAAAGCTAATTTGAAATCTTTCACTTTGGTCCTTTGGGAGGTTTGCATGGTTATGAGACAAAGAAATATGTTGTTTTATCTACCACAGTTTAAGGTTCATTAAAGAGGGACTGAAAACAATAATTGAACCCAAGGAGTCTTTAAGCTAGACATTGGCTCTTAGATAAGCCATATACAAACATGAAGAAGGTCTCCTGACTTCAGAGAGGAAAGGACAGACGATTGACTAATTACACTTGATAAATGTTTCAAGTACAAAGAAGGGAACAAAATGGTATAAGAGTATAAGGACAAGGTCAAATTCTAGTTAGAGCAGGAGGGAGGAGTAGGTTAAACAAAGTGGACAAAATTTGAGCTGGGTATGGTGGCATATGCCTATAATCCCAGCACATTAGAAGGCTGAGGCAGAAAGATCATAAGTTCAAGTCTAGCCTGGGCAACTTAGAGAGCTAGGGAGAACCCGTCTCAAAGAAAACAAGCAAATATATATATATGTGTAAAAGGGTTGAGGATATAGCTCATTGAAGGCCCTGGGTTCAATCCCTAGCACTGGGGCTGGGAGGGTTGTCAAAACTTGAGGTAGCAAAGTGTTCTCCATCCTACTGCCTGTAAGAATCTCTTAAAAAAGTATCGATCCTTGAGCCTCACTTGGAGAGCTTTAATGAGTCTATCTGTATGCCAACAGAACACTGCCTTAAAAACTATACTTTCACAATGTTTTCATACCTAGTTCTTTTACAAAGTTTAATAGTTGATGTTTTTCTTCTTTTTCAATATTTCTGTTAATAGTCAATTTTTTTCTTCTTTTTCAATATTTCTTTGGGTATCATTATTTAACCTTCTAATTTCATATCATCTTTGGAATCAGTTCATCAATTCCACAAATAAACCTATTGAGATTTGATTGGCTTTTCATTAGATGTATAGATTAATTTGAAAACCAGTATCTTTGTCATACTAAGTCATAATCTTTGAACATGAATGATCCTTCATTTTCAAAAATTATTCTTGATGTTTTAATTTTTTCTTCTCTCCACCTCCCTTTTTTTCTTCTTCCTCCTCATCCTTTCCTTCATCATTGTCTTCTTTCTGCTTTTTTCTTTTTTTGTGTGGTGCTGGGGATCAAATCTAAGACTTCACAGGTGCTAGGCAAGCCCTGTACCACTGAGGCTGGTTTGCATCTTAGGGTTATGTTAAATGTACCCACTAGGTTTTAATTGTTTAGCTGCATAGTTTTTAGTATTTTCTAAACATTTAAACACATCATCTGTGAATAGACTAATTTTTTTGTTTTCTAATTTTTATATTTTAAATTCTTTTATTTTGCCTGATTACACTGAATTACATGTCCTGTGTAAGACTGAATACAGGTGAAGCCAGCATCTTATTTTACTCCCACTTTGTGGAGGAAAGTTTTATATTTAATTGCTAAGAGCATTTCTAGATACAGCTCTTATTTGAATAAATTAGTTTTTTTTTTTTTTTTTTGTGGCACCGGGGATTGAACTCATGACCTCGTGCTTGCCAGGCAGGCGCTTAGGCCACTCAGCTAGATCCCCGGCGAATTAGTTTATTTTTATTAGTTTGCCTTCTGTGTGGCTAAGACTGTTTGGTGAGATGATAAAAACCTGAACATTTAACAATAGACTCATGAAGATGAGACCACTTGCAATAAAAGTCACTTCAGTATTGTGGGTAGAAACGGTATTTTAAGTAAATGGTGATTAAATAATGACACATATGTTTATGTGTGTATATATATGCACATATATACATATACATGTATATATCAATTAACTCCGTACATTATGTACGTGAAGTATTTCAGAGAATTATATACCAGACTGTCGAAGATTAAATACTAAAGCTTCCAAGGTGATTTAGAAGACAATCTTAATGACTTTGATGTAAGTTAGGATTTCCTAAACAGAACATTAAAAACCCAAACACAAAGATTAACTTTTCATTAGACACTCCACTGGAGAGGAAAAAAAAAAAAAGGCAAGAATAAGATATTATAGTGCATATATTCAACAAAGCACTTGTATCTAGATTTATTTTAAAAATCTCTAAAAATGTGTAAGGAAAAAATCAGGCAATCTATGTTAAAAAGTAGTCAAAAGACTTGAAGAGGTCTTTCACAAAGAAGATATCCAACTAAGTGTAGTGGTGCATGTTTGAAATCCCAATTCCTTGGAAACTGAGGCAAGAGAATTGCAAGTTTGAGATTATCTTGGACAATTTAGCAAGATCCTGTCTCAGAATAAAAATTAAAAAGGGCTGATCATGTCAGAGCACCACCGCAATCAACCTCCAGTATCACAAAAACAAATAAGCAAAACCAAAATGGCTAACAAATGTATAGCAGGTCTATAATCACTAATGAAAAGGATACAAAAAGAAAAAAGAAACTAACAATGCCTAGTGTTGGTGAGAATTCGGAGCAATCGG
This sequence comes from Cuniculus paca, assembly GCA_004365215.1. Classification (NCBI taxonomy): domain Eukaryota; kingdom Metazoa; phylum Chordata; class Mammalia; order Rodentia; family Cuniculidae; genus Cuniculus; species Cuniculus paca. Next base: position 7,528 of record RJWT010025333.1, on the reverse strand, counting down.
ATTATCATGTGATATCTGTAGCCTGGTCATTGTTTTCTGAGGCTTATTGTGCCCAACTTCCAGCAACCGGCCACTGTGTCTTTCTGCCTAGGGACTTTGTCTAGCTCCAAGAACAGCTCTATCTGTAAGAGAAGAAGGCCAGAGATGTCAGAGACTAAACTTCTCCAGGAGCAATTTAATCAAAAAGTGGCTGGAATGACCTTTTTCTGGCTCCCTTCCCTTCCCCATTTCACTTCTTTCCTGTCTATGAAGAGTTTTTTTCCCCTGTGACAGGGACCATCCCAAATAAACCACTTGCATTCAAATTCTTTCGGTTGAATCTGAAAAAATGCAAACTAAGTTATGAACTGTGTACTCCGGTAACAATGCTTGTTTAAAAAGAAAGAGGTGGGGAAATAGCTCTTAATCTGATGAGAGTAAAAACAGTTAATGGTGCTTAGGCGAGATGGCTTTAATGATGGCTTTAATGATGGAGTATATTGGGATATACCTCACCACTATTATCAGTGTAGAAAGTATATTTGTCATCACGCTGATGGAAATTTGATCATATGACCAGAAACTCAGTCATATGCTTTCTGTGGTTTATCTCACATATTATTCCTGTTATACTGATGAAGATATTAAGAATAAGAGATTCAAAATAACTTCAAGATCCTATTACAATTTCATGATCAGTTAGGCTATGTTTGCTTAACTGTAGGCCTGATAATTATATTAATCAGTTTGCCAGGATCAGAATTGAAGGGTCTGGATGAGAATTGGGAGGTGAATGGGCTGGGGATCTAGCTCAGTGGTCTAAGCGCTTGCCCGGCAAGCGCAAGGTCGTGAGTTCAATCCCCCGTGCCGCAAAAAAAAAAAAAAAAAAAAAAAAAAAAGATTCTACTTGCTTCTTAGTTTCAGGAATTCTACATTGTAAAAATTAGTGCAATCATTGATTCAATAAAGTACATATTCTAAAAAAAAAAGAGAGAGAATTGGAAGGTGAAAGCATTTTATCTTCTAGTTAATGAGAAATTAAGTGAAGTTATAAAACAGAGGGATGCAATTACCAAATGTTGATGCTTTCAATGTTTTTACTGAGTTTGCTCTTGGAACAGAGATCCCCCTGGTGGTCAGTGAGAACAGAGACTGGGAGTCCCCCTCCTGGGTACCTATTTCATGGAATACAATTGTGTAACTGAACACAGTTATGCCCTCATAGAACAGGGATGCTCTTCTTTTGTGGTGGCAAAGAACCACATCTAAAAATACCTGAAAGCTGGTGGCTGCTGATGGATCAGAAGTTGGGGCCTGAATACAAACTCACATGAGGCAGCATCTGGTCGCCTTATTTCTCCAAGAAATCTCCATGTGCTGGAAGAAGCTCGGCCCTAGAATGAGCGGCCCTAAAGGCAACAAACACTGAGGGCCTTTCCCAGGGTTATTGATCTTATTTCTTAAGTGCGTAGCAGAAGAAAGAGCAGAAACTGTAAAGTCAGATTTACTTGAGTCTAAATGTTGACACTGCTGCAAATCCGCTAGTATCGGTGTATTCCTATGTAAATTATATGTAACAGTATCTAGGTGGTATGAGGTTTGAGGTGAGATGTTGAACTGCTGGCCCCAAACCTCTTCTTTCTTAACAGTTGGAGGTGGTGCTGATGATTAATTACTTTAGGAGGACAGGAGATGGTCTATGTTTAAGCAATTAGCATCTTAGTGATTGGGTTGATTCATGGATATGCTAAGAAGCATTGCTCCATAGCAAACTCAAAAAACTGCTAAACTGTTGGAACCCCTGGGGTCAAGAAGTACATCTAAATATAGACGAGGCATTGCTGCAGAAAGATTTCTGTCTCTGTGTTTTCTCTCTTAGGTCTTGAGCATAACCCTTGGAATAAACAAGAATTTTTGAAAACAGTTTTGTTAAATAGGCCTGAGTCATCCACTAAGATGAGGTATTTCAGAAACTTTCCATCTTAAGTGTATTCCTTTTGCTGTATTCCTGATCGAGGATAAATATATTGCTTGCTATATAAATATCACATAGAGCATAACTATTCTCTAAGTAACGTGAGGCCAACGTGTCCAGAAAGATCTCAGAATACAGGCACAGCACAATTGCATCTAGTGATTTCTTTTCACAAATTCCTTTGGATGCTGGAAAGTTTGAAGCATTAAAGCTTGTGAGAGTTGCCTCTTGAGATCTCTGAAGCTTGTTTCCTTCTCCCCAGGAGCTCTGCGTGCACATGTATTAGTTGGTCTTATCCATCTGTAAGCTTTTGTAAGCTTTCTAATGAAAACAACTGTATTTTCTTGGCTTAACTGCATATTATTAAGTGATCTGTCTCTCAGGCTATAAATATACAGTAATGAGAAATGTTCTGCTCATTAGAGAATTCCAGCATACTAGGCAATGGTAAATCAGGTATTTTACTGATGTGACTAGAAAGAAGCATCTAAAAGGTTACAAAAATCATTTTAAAAAGCTGCCGTCACTACCCATAGACTGTGCTATATTAAATAGAAAAGAGTTTGACAAGATGAATCAATTACACATTTCATAACAAAAACAGTGAGATTTTCCCACTGCATTTCTTTCCCTCATATTATCTCTAGCATTATCTTCTTATTAGCCATTTGTATTTTAAATTGTTTCATAGGATAGAACAATTGATGTTTTATACTTTTTCTGGACGTATTACCCCAAACTGTCAGATATTGGGGTAGGGGAATGACATACAGAATAAACTACACAAAGAAGTCTCCCTTTGAGTGGGTATAGTTTTTTTTTTTTAAAAGAGGATAAAACCAAGGAAAATGAAACAGAATAAAACCAATCAGAACAAACCAGAGTAAGTGATGCAGGACTTCACAACATTACAAAATCAACAGTAGTTACCATAATGCCTTTTGTTGTCACCAAAATAACTGCAGATACCTTCAGACATAGTAAAAATCAAACAGAACAGAATAGAATAGAAACAAGTAAAAACAAAACACTGAATACAATAAAAGACTACAAAACAAGACAACAGTAAATTCAAAATGGCTACCATATATCTCTTACTATCATTGAAATGGGGGGAGAGGCTTGGCTCTGGATGTCCTGGTCCAGTTGAATGGGTATAGTTTTAGGTGCTCGCCTTTCAGATGTGTAAAACAGAACTTGTCTCTTTTTCCTTTCCTTCCTTTTCATCTTTAATATGCTCCAATATCCTCCTCCTCTTCCTCTTCCTCCTCTTCCTCTTCCTGTTTCCCTCTCTCTCTCTCCATCTTGGGATTGAACTCTGTGCCTTGATAATCCTAGGCAAACACTTTGCCCTAAGCAGCACTCCCAACCAGTAGAACTTTTACCAAGTGAGAAACAAGTATCATAACCAGTGCCCCCACCATTTATTGCTCACAACTTCTTCCCTTCAGTTTCTCTGTAATTTCAGGGGTCATTGATCTGGCTTTAGCCACAGGATAACCAAGCTCAGGATTAAACAGGTGGGTATTAGTATCACATTTTCCTGACAGCCTGAGGTAAGGCTGCACTATGCCAGAGCACAAAAAGGCAGGAAAGCCTGGGGGGTTCGCTGGGTCTGAGGGGAGAATGTAGCCTTGGTAACTGGCAGCTAACTTGGTAACTCCTGCCTCAGAAAGCAAAGAAGTTGAAAACAATATTGTATGGTAGTCTAAAAAGTTATCCAAAGGAAGCTTAATGAAAATATTTTAAAACAATTTATTTGCTCTATATTAATTCAATACATGTGATTTTATATTTGTTTTTGAACTATTTTTATACCATAAAGTGTTAACTTCCTTATTCTTTAAATTTATAAGTTCTCACAATATATTCTCCTTTGATACATTTGGATAGGATTTGAGTTAAATTATAAAAGGGTCACTTTTTGCATATGTTGCAACAATTCTATTTACATGGATATATTACCTTTGTATTAATGTTATTGTCTTTACCCAATAGGTTTCTAAGCAAAAGCCTGAGATATGTAATAAATTAATAGATATATTGATCTCTATCTGTTATGAACTGGGGGTTCTTAAGAATTATGCATGTGTGTATTTGTTTGTTGAGCACATAGTCCATCTTGTAATTTCTTTGAGGCAAGCCCATGCCTATGCCTTGTAGTGCTACTGTTTTGACTCGAATTCATTTTTCAGCAATAATAAACAAAACCAGCAATATGCTCTTTTCTGCACATTGTATCTTTCCCTTGGTGGTGGTCTTCAAATGTGTGAGACAAATGTGTGTACATATGTTCAGATAACACCTTGAATCAGATCAGCTCATTTTTAAAGGACTCAGGAAACCTGAAATTATGGCAATTTGAGAATAGCCAGAGAACAGACTCTTACCTTTCGGTATCCCCAGAACTGGTTCCCCTTCATGCCGTGACAGTCGTAGAGCGTAACTGGGCTGTTGTGTGAGATGGCATCAAAGCAGAACTTCCGGGTGTGCAGTGGCTCACCAGGTCGAATATCTTCTCTCCATCCAAAAGTAAAGAGCTAGCAAAGCAATGGTAGTGGGGAAGTGTGAGCATAAGTTGGAAAGAAGACTCCAGAGCAGGGGATGGTATGGCTTCTAGCAAGGCAGAACTTCTGGTTTGTGATTTGCAACAAAGAACTATGTCTTGGTGTAATACATGCTCGGAAGAGGCATGTTTCATCAAGTGCTGTAGCAGCATGTTTGCACTTTTGACCCAGGTTGCTACAAATCCACATGAGGAACTGTCAGTTACATATCAGGAGGAAAAAAAAACCCCAAAAATAAAAACCAAAACCCACAAGGACCCAGGGGGAAACATGGCAGGGGGAGAGATTAAAGAGGGAGGAAGAGCAGAAGGAAGATGAATGAGGAAAGGAGACTAGGACAGAGAAAGTCTTTAATAACACTTATGTTCATCAAGTAAATAAAATGTTCCTGATCAAATGCTGTCCAGTTAGCCTACATAGGCAGATTAATGGTAAAAGGACAAGGAATAGAGTCGGGCAGGACTGTTGCTAACACCTTGAAAATCTCCTTTAAGAAAAGCTAAGCTTGAAGTAAGGAAAAAGCAAATTAATTTTCTAGGGTTGGAAGAGTAACTCTGCCAAACCATATGGAAAGTTTTAGACTGTAATTCACAGGAAGAATACAGTTTACACACATAGATCTTTCCCTACCCAGCTGATAGAGCAGTTTCATGGAATGGTATTTATCCCTAGTGCATTTAATATGCTTTAATATTCCATCCAACATTTTCCTATCCTAGTCTATTCTATCTTATGTCATCTATTCCAATCAGTTATATTAAAAATAATATATAACTGGACATTAATATAATAGCTATATATTATTATATATGTTAATAATAATATATAGCTAGGCCTGTACATCCAGTACTCAGAGAGGCTGAGGCAAGAGGAGTACAATTTGAGCTCAGCACAGGCAATTTAGCGACTTAATGAGATCCTGTCTCAAAAACAATAAAAGAAAAAACAAAAATAAAACAAACAAACAAAAACCTAGGATGTAGCTCAGTATAAAGCCCTTAGTTTCAATCTCCAGTTCTGTAAGAAAAACATTACGATGAGCTAAGTTTATTTTACAGTGTAGTAAATTAACAAACACACTCCTGTAGGGGGAGAGCATTTTGCTGAGTATTTGAGCTGAACCACATTTGAGAGGTACAGTAGGAGAAACCTTTCATTCAGGAGGAAAATAGAATAGATGAGCCCTATGATTCCTTCCAGTTCCTTCCGATTCTAAACTTTCAGTAAGGTCATGTAATTCTTACTACAGGACTTAAGGCAGCCTGGTTGTGAGAAGCCAAGCTCTGCGCTGCAAAACAAGAGCTGTCAGGAAAACCCTGTCGATATAAAGTCAAGAACAGTGCTCAGCTGTATGTGGATAATATACTTAGCGCACCAGGCCCTCCGTGTTCTTTCTGTTTTGGGTCCTACTCAGAAAAGCACATATGGAGAATCTGGTGCAATTACGGGGATGGCCAACAAAACTGTTAAGTGGTGGGAAATTGGAAGAAAAATGGAATGAACTGGATTAAGTGGTCTGAGGGAAATAAGAAAGAAATGGTCTAAAGCAAACAAATGAAAGGGGATTGTCTGAGGGATGCTGATCCACTGTATTCTGTTTCCCAGGAAGACAGAAAAAAGAGAATGTTTCAAACAGAAGAACGGGGGTTTCGGGTTAGGCATTTGAAATAGATTCACGAAGAGGAATTGTGTGGCCTTTTTTCCTAGGGTTTTTTTTTTTCCCCTTCTTTTTGTATGATTGTGGACTGAGGCATTTTTAGATTCATTTGAATTCTATGCAGGCGAATGACTGCTCAAGGAAGCGTCTGCTCGACTGTTTTTGATCACTCTCTTCTAATCAGACACGCTACTCTCACGGCTTTTGAAATACTGGGTTTCACTGTTATCCTATAACTCTGTCTTGCCCATCCACTTTGATCCATCTCTTCAGCATAGATGTTACTAGGGGTTCTCTCTCTCTCTCTCCCTTAGTTGGCCTTAAATATTCTCAGTTAAACTCTCACCAATATGCTGATAACTCGTAATCTGTATTTTGTCAAACTCCTGTAAGATTTCTCAGCTGCACGTCCCAAGGTCAGCTCAAATTCAACCCATACTGAGCACAGTTGCTTTTCTTTTCCTCTACCCTGTTCCCACTCATTATTTTGCTTTAGTTGATGGTATTAGCATTCAGCTTGTCAACCTGGGAATCCTTAACTCCTTTGTCCCTCCCTTACTTTCCTCATCTAAGCAATTATCAAGTCTTGGCACTTTCGTGTTAGAAATACTTCTGGAATCGTTTTCCTTCCTCTCTATCCTTACACCTATTGCTCTCAAAATCTTTTGTCTAGACGACTGCAATGATCTTTTAACTGATTTCTTTTCCATTTTCCTTTTTTGGTTCTTGCAATCTGTTTTTCTCAGCTTTCAGAGAAGTGTGTTTGAAATGCCTGTTTGGCCAGGTACTCTCTCAATGTCAAATCTTGCCTTTTCATATGACCCTCAGAGAATCAAGTTCAAAGTCTTTAATGTCACCAGGAAACTGGGTCCTGATGCAGTGAGGAGACAGCCTCTCAATTTCTTGGTCCTCTGCTCTTTGTGTTCTTGATGAAATATTTTAGTCAAGGTGCATAGGAGGCTCTGCAGAAGTATAGGTAGGATTTATTGTAAAGTAGACACAGACAGAGTTACACCTTCAAGGGAGAAAGTGGGCAGTCTCACGAAGGCATCATGTGTACCGAGTGCCAGTTTGGACACCTTTTATGCACACAAAAGTTACTTCTGGGGTTCAGGGAACTAGGGTATTTATCATGCTTATCAACATTTTATTTGGACATTACTTTGGAACTGAAAAATACCTTCTTGTGCCTTTTTAGATGGTCAATGTTTCTTTAGAAGCTTTAATATATAGGAAATATAAGGTAGACATTTACAAAAGATAAGTTTTTCATGTAAGCCAGGTCCCAGCCCAAGGCAGGAGGGTATTTAAAGAACATTTCCTTTCCTGATATTGGGCTGTAGGCTCTGG
>RJWT010025332.1:0-16173 GCA_004365215.1 Cuniculus paca | reverse complement strand
AATCAAAAATGGATGACATTCATGAATAATAAATGATGTATAAATACAAAACCAATGTGATCTGTGTATATTCTGGTAGGAAAAATAATTAACGCTAAGAAAATAGAAAATATGTGAAGGGTGAGATAAAATAACCACTACAGAAGAAGTGAAAATATTTGTTAAGCAAGTCAGTGCTTTGAGTGTATCTTTTGCTGTTTGTGAGCAGGCCAGGTAATCCACAAAGTATCTGAGAGAAAGCTCATTTTTGTGACTTTATGTGCTCTTTCATCTGAGCCTATTTTAATCACCTTATACTTCTGGTATAATGGGACAGGTACTTTGTAGTTTGGATATGTGACAGACAGTTTTGGCAGTAGCAATGTGGATTCCAACAAGCTATAGGGAGCAATGCTCAAAAATGACTTACCAGTCAGGCATGGTGACACACATTTGCAAACCCAGCACTCTGGGAAGCTGAGGAAGGAGAATTCCAAGTTTGAGTTCTGCCTGATTAACCAAGTCTCCAATACTACTACTACTACTACTACTACTAATAATAATAATAATAAAGAAAAAAAGGGCTGGGATATAGATCAGTGTGAAAGCCTTGAGTTTAATCCTTTGGTTTTAGAAAGGGGAAAAATGACTACACTTTCCTTTTATATTGATGATTTCCCTAGGAAAATCTTTCCTGTAGCCCAGATCAGAATGGAGGGACCTGTGATATTTATCCAGAGAAATTTAGAAGTTTAAGAACAGAACCTAAGAAAGAGATGCATCTTCAAATCTTAGTAGGTATTACTTAGGATGAAATAGTTCATAAAAGTCACATTCTCTTAATTGTCTAGTGAGTTGGCTTGAGGAAATAGTAAAGCACACTTCTGAGTGTATCTGAGCTGGTCATGGAGATGTGCCTTTAGATATTTTGTCTGGACCCAAATACTTTACTCTTGAACCCTGTTTCTCTGCTTTGCTTCCTGGCTGTCATGAACTAAATAGTTTCCCATCACCATGTCTCTCCACTATAATGTTTTTGCCTTGGATTCAACCTAGCATGGACCATGGACTCTATCCCCTTAAGCCTTGAGCCAAAGTACACTCATAAACTCCTGCTTTATATTGTGCTATATGGGCAAAGTGACTAATACAAACTGACTAGTATTTTGGGCTCATAATGGGCAAACTGACTAATAAACATATGTTAGAACTTTGGTTTCCAATGCTCCAGTGTTGAAATAACAGATCTTTGGGAAGTAATTGGGTCATGAAGATTCTGTCTTCATGAATGGTTTAATCCAATGAATAAATGGTTAACAAGCCATTATCAAAGCAATGGAATCACTGAAATGTTAGCTCTCTCTGGCCTGCTTGTCCTTTCTCACCATGTAATACCCTCCGCCATTTTATTGTGAGCAGAAGCTATTGTTTTCCAGAGCTTTCCAGCTTCCATCATGATGAGCTACATGATGGTATATTCTTTCCAAAATTCCCAAACCATGCTATTCAGTTCCAGCAAAAATAAAAAATAAAGGCAGGAGGGGGAATATAGGGTACAAGAGGCACTTGATTGAATCATTACAACAAAAGATTGCTAGTACTAAAGTATAAACTCACTGTCCATCTTGAAATTGTCATAACTGGGGACATAATAATACACTGTGGGCAATCAGTGAATAAATATGGAGTGTTTTATTTCTCTTTGCTTCATTTTCTTGGTAAAATAAAAATTTCTCAGCATTTGTGGAAGCAGTGGGGGTCAAAGAGCATTGTTACACATCATTTCCTTTCTGGCTTTAAAGTAAAATATTTGTAATAGACAAGTGCTAACATAAAACACTTCTTGCCATAAAACATATTATTTTTCCATATGGTAGTACATACAAAAATGATTAAGATGAGTGCTATTGTATGTTTATAATGTATAACAAAATATGAAAATTTTAAAATAAACTTTAATGTGCTCTTAGTGATATATAATGTTAGCTATTCTTAAAATGGTACAGACAAACCATCTATTATCCACTCAATCAAAATCAGATTTAAGAGGCCTTTTTCATGAATGTCAAAGGAGATTCAAAATAAAATAAGATCCATTTCATTTTGTCTGGATTACAAAAATAACTATGATCCTTTGTTCCATTATTTTATGAGCATATTGTGACATATTTTATGAGTTCTGAGAATTCAATAAGCATAACCCTCACTATTTAAACAACAAAAGAATTCTACATGAAACTTAAGATATTAAGTGTGCAATTGATTATTGGCATTCTTGCTAAACCAAGAACAATCAGCACATGGGCAAAAAGAACTTCAAAATGAGATTTGGTAGCTGAGACACTGTCCCGACACAGAATCAGAAGTTTAAATATGAAGTTGTTGACTGATATTGTATTGTCATCTTGGAGACTCTAAATTCTTAAGGAGACACAAAGGTGAGACATGAAGAGAAGAAGAAAACAAGAAAATAAGAAATGATGGAGGAATGGGAGAATGGAAGAAAGAAAAAAGGAAAGAAGGAAAAAGGAAAGCAGGAAAGAAAAAAGGAGAGAGGAGAAGAAAGAAGGAATGGGGTAAAGGAGAAAGGCAATTAAATATGCTGAAAAAATGGATAAAACAACATGAATGACATTCTGTAAATGGAATTATTAAGAAAGTTCTGTCACTGATCAGTATTCATTTGTCATATTATGCATTCTGTAGGCAATTTTTGATTTATTAAAGAATAGCTCCTGGCCACTTTTTTTCTAAAAAAAGCCTCTTTCTAAGTTTTTTAATATTTTTCCTTTTATTTATGCATGCCAGAGTTAGTAATGCCTCTAGATTTCATTTAAAATTTTTTAAAAAATGTACTAGACTGATATTTAGAACTAACAGGGGCTTTTTGGAGCACCACTGAGTAATTCTGTCATCTGTAATTGCAGTTATCTTTATGTTGGGTCTTAAGAGACCCAGATTTCTCATTAAACATTTGTAGGTGTTTGATGGTATTGCAAGAAGATATTACGAAGAATTGAGATTGTAAAGTGGGGGAGGGAACAGAAGGAGGAGGAGAAGGAAAGAGAAGAAGGAAGAGGAGAAGGAGATAGAAGAGGAGGAAGAGAAAGAAGAAAAGGAGGCGGGCTGGGGATTTAGCTCAGTGGCATAAGTGCCTTCCTGTCAAGCATGAGGTCCTGAGTTCGATCCCTGGTGCTAAAAAGAAAAAAATAAAAATGAAGAGAAGGAGGAAAAGAGGAATAGGAGAAGTGTGAGTAGTAGTTTTAGGAGGTGGAAGAACAGGAGAGACATGAGGAGCAGTAAGAAGAGGAAAAAGACCAGAATGGAGATGAAAAAGAGAAGAAGAAGGAAGAGGAGGAGGAGGAAGATGGAGTAAGTCAAGTAGATTCCCCTTCTCATGGAAAATAAGGATTATCCAATTCATTCAAGGCATGTGTAGAATGAAAAATCACAAAAGAAGACTAGATCTTCCCTCTCTGTGTGCACAGCCCTGGAACATTGCTTTTCTACCGTTAGGCATGCTTTGGTTTTCAGAGTTAGATTATAATCTGCCTCTGTAGCTTTCCATATTTCAGGTCATTGCATTGCACCATTAGTTTTCCTGGGTACCTGTAATGATTGACTCATTGGGTTCAGTTGAGAAGTTTAGAAATTTAAGTGACTCAGCGGGGAGCCAGGGTGCTCACTTTGTAATCATCTTGAGCCTGTGCAAGAGGACGGCAGGGAGATGGTATGAGTGCTACGCCCATCCTAGGGCAGGTAGCCTGCATACAATATAAGGGAGGAAAAGAGGATTGCGCTTCCCCTGTTTTTTGCTCTTGTTGCTTTTGCTCTCTTCTGCCATCTTTCACAGTTGCCCCTGTGCCATTCCACTCTGTCTTGGAGCCAGCCAGTTACAGAATGAAACCTCCACAAACAGTGAGCTACATAAACCTTTCCTTCCTTACTTCTGGGCATTGGTTTTTTTTGTCTCAGTAACATAAGGAAAGTAATCGAGACACAACCCCTGCCTACAGACAAGCAATTGCAAAATTGCCCAGTATAATATTACAAGTCACTTTGAGTATACTACTGTTTCTGTGTTTTTCCTGGAGACTGATGAGTACACCCATTTAACAAACCATGTACTCACTTTAAACATTTATGTCCTCTGGAAGCATCACTGAAAAATTTATTGCAAAATCCATCCTGAAATACAGCAGCACAATTAGACACAGGCCATGTAACTCTTTAGTAAATGTATAATGTGCATTTCTCCGACGGAGAATAAGACATGGCTTTCTATAATGTTACATCCAAACTCAAAGAAATAAACATATCTTTTGGGATGCAAATGTTTGGGGGTACAGAATGATTGAAATGGTCTATTTTTGATGGAGGCTACTGTATTCTTATGATAGGAATGAGCTACTTCTTTAAAACTGAAAATGTTGAATATTAAACAGCTCATTATTTATCACCATAGGATACACTGCCCCAGAATGTTACAGTGTAAAACAATAACCTTATTACTATGTTCATTCTTTCTTGGTTTCCAGAATTGGACAAGCTGCCAGAATATTCAACTTAGATGTTTAGTTTAGGTCTCAGTCTTGGATGCTTCTACCCATGTTTGGGGAATCCAATTGACTTTATCTCCATGGAAACACATCATAAAACCAGACAAGGTGCTGTTATCTCCATCTAGGACACACCCCCCAGTGCTCTCACTACCTCCCATTAAACTCTGCTCCTTAAAGAATCTACGACCACCAATTCTGGTTGCACAGAGTTGAACATAGTGCTTTACTCATAGGTCTTCTTTGGATATTCAGATCTAAGCTATGGCAGGTTATATTGCTATAACTAATTTAAAAGTTCTTCATATAAATTATACAGGTCACAAAGACTGATGGGAAACTGAGTGTGTTTTGCCACTTTTCCAATCCTATTCATCCCCACACTAGTGATTTCATCATTATTGGAAGCCAGTTTAAGCAGGTATTCATTTAAGTACGTAAATTGTATTGCTACAATAATTCCTCATGGAATTATTTCATTTTGATGAGATCTCTTGAAACTCATAAGCAGCTACCTATTGATTCTACTGTCTTTCCTATTTATTTATTTATTTATTTATTGCAGCACCAGGGATCGAACTCACAACCTCACGCTTGCCAGGCAGGCATTTAGGCCACTGAGCTAAATCCCTGGCTATTTATTTATTTATTTATTTATTTATTGCTTTTTTTTTATTTTAAAGAGGATAAAACCAAGGAAAATAAAACAGAGTAAAACCAATCAGAACACACCAGAGTAAGTGACACAGGACTTTACAACATTACAAAATCAAGAATAGCTACCATAATGCCTTTTGTTCTCTTCAAAATAGCTGCAGATACCTTTGGACATTGTAAAAATCAAACAGAACAGAATAGAATAGAAACAATAAAAACAAAACAAGGGGTAAAATAAAGGACTTCTAAACAAGACAATAGTAAATTCAAAATGGCTACCATATATATCTTCCTATGCTTGAAATAGCTGCTCATGCCATTGGATATAACATAATCCAACAAAGCAAAAGAGAGTAAAACCCAACCCAACAAAACAAAGAATAATGTAGGACTTCAAAACGAGACTATAGGGAATCCATGATGGCTGCCACCCTCAGTGGGAAATCCCCCCTAGATGCCACATTGCCTACTGCTGTCTTCTGAACACATGATCAGACCACTGGCCCTAGACCTGCAAGGTCAGTGAAACACCAAAGCACCACAGTCATCCAATTGCATTTCACCTCGATAGCTATCATCACAGTCTGTGTTTCTCCAGATTAGCTGGTTGCTTACTGCAGGGGGAGGGTTGGTACTTTTTGTTTGCCAGCCCGTGCACTGGAAGGGGCTGGGATGTGGCTGTCCCCACTTTGGTGGTGGCCCATGGGGAAAGGCTTGGTTCTGGATGTGAGGCGGCCTCTTCTTGTCTTCTAGTCCACATGCTGGCTGGCTCATGCAAGGGTTGGCTTGACTTCTTGGTTCTCCTCCCAGGCTGCATGGTTGCTGCTAGCTCACAGAAAGTCATGGCTTGAATTCTTGGTTCTCCTCCAAGCCCATGAGTCACTATTTACTTTAGCTAATCATTTGACCAAGTGGTCTTCACTAAAAATGGACTAGTTGAGGACAGAAATCTCATACACCATTTCTGTATGTGTAGCACTTTGCGTGCAATTCCTCAAATGTTCCTTGAACCAAATAGTACACACTCATTGTGTTTTGAGAATACTAAAGTGTAAGTCTAATGATAGCTGGTTTCAATAATTTGCCTGAGGACCGGAAAGAAAACCAAAAAAATAGGGTTTGTTTTGAAGCACATGTAAATCTGTGCTTGCGTGAAGACATAATGAAAATACCTAACTTATTCACATGTTTTAACATATTCATGTGGCAGAGGCAAAGGTAGTGTTTCCTCAGACATTATGAATGATGTTTGGAAGCAGAGATTGCAAATAGGAAATAATTCTTTTATGAAATAAGATAAATGCATTTAAAGAAACAAGCCAAGCCCCAAAACTAGAGTGAGCATTTCATCACTTTAGTCGCTCTTCAGTTGTTCTGACATTTTTGCCAGTCATGCAGGTTTCAAACGAGGGTAGTTTTATTTAGAAATAAACGCCACATTGTGCCAAAGAAAAAAATGTGCCTATTAAAGATAGAAGAGGGTGGAAGGGATGAATGTATTCTAGTTCCAGTCAAACATGATCTCTGAAGAATTGATCAAAAGTACAATCCGTTCCAGTTTTAATATTACTTAGTTTTGAATTTCTGTATCATCGTTTTTATTCTTTTTTGTTTTAAAATTTAAAAAAGTACAATCAGCAACTAGAATAAAGGACTGATTAAATGGCAGATTAGATTCTGTCAAACCCAGCAAAGGTCTGATTAACTGTACAGTGACTTGTCAAATAAGAGAGGAAGGAATCGTTGGTTTCCGTCACTGATGAGCACAAATATTTAGTCTTTGCTTCTGTTCACGCCCCTAGAGGAGATTGCGTGAGAAAATCAAGCTGCTTCTCATAGTCTACACACCTTCAGTCAGACCAGTTTGTCATTCATTTCCTTTGCACCATGCAGGATGTAGCTGTATAAAATACAGAGGATAGTACTGACATAAAGAATAAACTTGCTACTTCACAAAGACCACTTGGGTAATCTGGGAAAATATCCCTATTTGAAAAGCTACTAAAAAAAAAATAAAAGGCTACTTTAATCAGCAAATTTAATCCCACCAGTCACTCCAATTTTCCTTTATCATGTAAAAGGAGAAGCTCACAGTTTTTGGAAATTAGTATGTGAGCATTTTTGCATGTACAGACATTATTCTGCCTATTTTATTATTGAACTATATTATCTAGTCTCTGTCCAGGGCATTGAGGAAATATGCTTCTCATTTTCTTGATGGTAAATAAGGGATGTCTGTTGTCAGTTTCAAAAAGGATGTTTAGAATGTGTCCTCTGGGATCATATAATTGAGATTATTTCATCCTTCCTTCTCTAATTATCTCCTTTATTTCTCTCTTCTTTACTCCTCCTTGTCCCTCTTGTTTTATTCATACCCTTAACCCCTCTCTCTCTCCCTCCCTTTCTTCTTTCTTTCCTTCCTTTCTTTCTTCCTTTTTCCTCTGTCTCTTCCCTCACTCCTTCAATTTCTTATTTTCCCCCACTTCTGGTTTTCATAGTCATTTTGTGTCACAAGATACTAGCAACAAACCTACTGAGCTAATAGGTCTGTTGTCAGAATTAATCCATCATTGTGTACCTAGTAATGCAGACTTTGTAGCTTGTCTGTCTGTCTGTCAGTCTCTTTCTTTCTCACAGTCTGTTACATGGAGTAACTATTTGATAGCACATGTTCGTAACTTACTGGAAAATCATCCCTTTAAAATCTATAATTACATTCTCAAACCTTTCTTAAAAAAACAGAGATGTTGTCCGTTTTTCAGCAAAGAAAATGCAATATTTTTAACATAAGATTCTTTCTGTTGTTTCATGGAATGAGACTACTGAATGACACTTATTAATGAAAACAAATTTCCCAAGGCATTAAATTGGCATGCAGCTTCATAATTCACTTATATTTTCTATTACATTTTCCATGGCAGTTAAGGACTATCAATACATCTTATAGCTATCAAACAACAAAGTACCTCATCACAGTAGCTCTCTAACTAGCCATTTATTCACAATGTCAAATTTGAGTAAGAAATTCTACCTCGAATTCAGGTCTACTGGATTGGACTATAAAATAAAACTGTAAATCAGGAGTCTAGAAGCAGTTGTAAATGTGTTTAGCTGTTATAAAATGTACATTAAACTGCCATTAATATCACCGTAGTAGTATTAAATTGTTTGTATTTCCTACTAAATGAAATGCATGGGAGTTATTCTTTTGAAATAACATAAGACAAGCATATAAGTTGTCTTAATTATTTTGTTCAGAAAATGAGTGTTATGACAGATCTACCTGTACAACTATTTCTATGTGGTTTTCTCTGTTTATTTTCTGTGTTTGGTTTTATTCCACTCCACTTAGTTTTCAAGGGACATTATTCTTTGGTGACCCAAAGAAGATTCTGGTTTTAATGATGTTATCTTCACTTAGAAGCCTACTCATTCAATTTGTAAATGTTTGTGATGTAAATGTGAGTAGCAAATATGCGATTTTTTTTCACTGTATTGGGTCCTGGGAAACTGACAATCAGCTAGATTGTGTTCACTTGTTTGAGAGTTTTCCAGGGAATTCAGGGAGTACAGTTTTCGTGGATTCTAAGAGTAATGAGTTATGAGGGTGTGACCTCAGGAACTACATCTGGTCCTTTGCTCTTTCCTATCTGGTTGTTTACCTTTCTTTCTGCAACCTGGCCCCTATGCTGTGTGGATCTGTCCTCCACCACGATCATTCACCATGATGTCTCTGCCTTGGAGCTAGCTCACTGGAAACTGAACCTTCAGAAGCAATAAGTCAAATTAAATCTTTCTTTCTTTAAATTGTGGGTGTTAGATATTTTATCCTTGAGACCACAAAGCTGCCTACTACAGATGCAATGGTGACAATACTGCTTGATTTCTGGAGTTAAACACATCATCTTGTATATAGATAGAGAAAGATGTGCTTCTCACACATACAAATAACATGAATAAATCAATGAGTGAAGATATCACCCATTAAAACTAAAATATTTGGGTCACCAAAACATATTGACTCTGAAATCAAATGGAGAGCAAAACACCACAAACCAAATATAGATAGATGAAAAAAATCATAAAAAAGTCAATGTACAATGAGATCTTCATGACATTAGCTTTTTAACAAAAGATTTAAGGCTTTCAATAAGATTTTCTTTCATTACTTGAGAATAAATAATCACTTCTGAATGTGGGTTTTTGTGTGTATACAGGTGTCAGTACACACATGCACACACACACGAGCACAGAAGTCATTATAGATTTACTGGTAAATACTTCAGCTGTCACTAGATTATGTTTACGATTCACTAAGTGAGTATATCATAATATTTATATATATTAATATTTGCACAGTGCACAGTAGACTAGAGATTTAGTTGCCTAGATTTCCTTGATCAATTTTATTTGCATCAAAAATTTAAATGTGTTATTATCGCTCCTGAAAGTACTCTTTAGATTCTATATTACTTGCAATCACCATTTATATTCCTGAAAATATATGTTAATAATGAGCTATTCTCTGTGTGTATTGTATTTTAGCAGCTATTCTTTCATAAATATAATACTCCTAAAAACAAAGAAAAATATTAGAAAATCAGTTTAAAGTGACATCAAAGTTTAAAGATAAGAAAACACCCACTATGTTGAGAAAAGATGTAATAGGACACTTTTGAGAGAGTCTGGTTCACTGAAGGTCACTGAGTAAAAATGGTATTAATTTTGGAAAGAACCAAATATTCTATAACACAAAGGGATAAAAATACATAGCTCTACTAGAGTTCAGATTGGACCTCTATTTTATTTTATTTTATTTTATTTTATTTTATTTTATTTTTTTGTGGCACTGGGGATTGAACTCATGATCTTGCACTTGCCAGGCAGGTGCTTAGGCCACTGAGCTAGATCCCTGGCCTTGGGCCTCTGTTTTATAGAAATGTGTTTTGGAGTAACTGTTTTGTAGTACATTTTTACAAAATTGTTCTTTTATTAATTGCAAGTGGCCACAAATTACAAGAGTGACAAGTAGCATTCAAATATATCAGGCAAGGAAGGGAAAAGTCATGACAAAGAGTGTTAGTTTGCTGTTTGCATTCATCTATGATGTTTTAGGATAAAGATCATCTAAATAGGGGTCTGACAGTTTATAAGATATACATGTGGTTGGGGAGAGTCACTAAAATAACTCCACTAAAAAATAGCACCACAGGTCATTATCTGCCTAAACATTTACCGAGGAGATCCTTTTTAGAAAGATAAATTGGTAAATATAGTGAGCTTAAGGGAGATGTATAATATTTACAAATGCTGTTTTTAAGCTTTTGTCTGAGGTTCTAGATAGCATCAAATACTTTAGCGTTCTTTGAGGAGAATGAATTGTTTCCACTGTAGGGTGCTTTCTGGGATTTCCTTAGTCACCCTCCACCAGAGCTGAGATAAGATATGAAGCTGCTATGAGGAGGAAGAGTTGATAAAAATCAAAGACTAGCCTTCTGATACTAATGGTACTATCCAGCATCTCACAGATACAAATAGCTAAGAGGGCTCTTTGAAATCAAACAACTTCACTTTCCTACAGGGAAGTAATTATCCTGTGAAGATAGGGCCAAGCTTTCAAACATCACACGGCTAGATTTTCTAAGGATTTTAGGAGTTTTCCTTCAATATATCTTCCAGAAAGCACAAATACTTTCAGGATTGGACTTTTGAGTTCTACCATTAGTTAAGCTCTGTGTGGGAAACTCTGCTTTATTAATATCCCCTGTGTTTCCTTGCAATCCAACATCAGTGATAAATACAGGTTAGAAGAGACCATATGGAGATGTAGATGGCTTCTCGATGGTTTAAGGTCCACAGAAAGTTGTTTATATTTAATGAGGAGCTAGATTACATAGCAACAGGACACTCTTATTTGTAGATCATTCTGATTCAGTGCGTTTTTGTTACCTTTCTTTCAAGATGACAAAATGCACAATGGAATAAATTACCAAGAGGAAAGATTTACCACTAATGTCCTACCTTCTTCCTAATATACCCTAACTTCTGAAGGGGCTATTATTTCCAGATAGCACCCTAGCTAGGGGAGTTTTTAAAACTTGGGGTATTTGGCAATATTTAAGATCCAGACTGTGGGAGTGTCTCCCGATTCATTAACTCATAGCTGGAAAATGTTGGCAAAGCACTCCTAAAAGGCAATTTAGCAAGTTTTCTTAGCGTTTGCCCCAGTTTCTGTAAGCCTTATGAAAACATTTGCGTGTGTTCTATATTTACTTTCCTGACCCAGCCCATATTGTCATCTTTTGGCTTCAAATAAATGTGCTACAGTCTCTTGAGAATTTTTCAGGATCATGAAAGCAGATATGTATTTAGATGTACGGGTTTAGCTTCTAAATCCGAACAGTTGCAGTACAAAATGTTCCCAATACCTGACACTTTCGGCATGCTGACATCCAGCCACCAGTGAAACATTCCACAATATTCAACTATGGTTTCATTCATATGAATATCAAAAATATTATACAAAATTACCTTTCGGGTATGAGTCTGTGAAAGGTGTCTATGAATGTTAAATTATTTTCATAGGTCAGTTTAACGTTGATTCTTAAATTATCTCACGTATTAAATACTTCAAAATATTAAAAATTCAAAATCTGAATCCCTACACCCTGGGAAAACTAAGGAAGGAGGATTGAAAGGAGGCAGGATGATTGAACTCAGTCTGGACAATTTAGTGAGTTAGTGAGACTCTGTCCTGAAATAAAAAATAGATGAATACAAAGGGCTGAGGGTATAGCTCGGGATAAAAGTGCTTTCTTAATTCCCCAGTATCACAAATCAAACAACAAAGCAATATCAAAGTTTGAAATGTTTTTCCTATCAAGCAATTTGAATGAGCTACTTTTCATGGAATCTTTTATTATTTTGTATTTAATTTTTTTTCAATGTTCATTTCTATTGGTACATGCATGCATCGCATAATCCTTGCACACCTTGTAGGCAGCTGGTGCAAGCATAAAACACATCTAAATTCCTTTTTTACCCCTTTACTTTCCCTCTCTCCATCTCTTGGTCCCCTTCCATTTGCAAAAGGTCTATCTCCTATCTTTTATTTTGCTCTTTTATTCCCTTATACTTTGTACTTCTCAGAGAACAGAAACCATGTGATACATCCTTTAACCTGTTAATATACACATACTAGAAACACAGGCACTCCCTCTGTCAAACAAGACCCAGAAGGCTGGGCATATAGCTCAGTGACACAGTGCCTGCGTGGCAGCACAAGGTACTGAGTTCAATTCTTGGTACAAAGAGGTAATAATAAATAAATAAAACACCAGCGTAGACACAAGTTCAGGATTCCTGTCATCTACCTAAGCCTCCCTATCAATAAATATCCTTACTCTTTCTCTCTTTCATGAATCTCACCTGCACACATTAGAGCTTGTGTCACTCACTAAAGGTAAAAACACCATGGGTGGCTGTGTTTTGCTAAAACAGGGCCACTGCAGTCCTCAAAATCTATCACTATGGGATCGAGTGGAGAAAAAGTGACAAGGGGAACTTCTGAGCCCGTTGCTGATCTATGCAGGGAAGAGGAAGTCAGAACATTGAAGTTTTAATGATTTTTCCACTGTTGCATAGCGTACCTTCCTCAAAAGGGAATTTTTTTTCTTGTCTTTTTGAGACAAGGTCTCGCTATGCAGTTCAGGATGGCCTTGAGCCCACTTTGTTGCCCAGGCTGGTCTTAAATTCACAGCGATCTTCCTGCCTCAGCCTCCCAAGTGCTGGGATGACAGACATGCACCACCACGCCTGGCTCTAAAAAGGAATCTTTAATGATGTCTAGCTGACTCTTTCTCTTATTCTCTCCTCTCTCTCTCCTTCTCCACATGCTAACTAAATGAATCTTAAGGGCCGATATGCATTGGGTTAGTAATGCACCTGCTCCCCAGATGCATATGTGATTGTGTAGAAGCAGTGCCTACTCTAATGATGTTACAAATGCAGAAAATTAAAAGCAAGTCTAAGTTGCACATAAAGGACATCATTACATTGGGCATCTGCTAGCCACTTCTTTACTGTCCTAATAGGTAACAGAGAAATTATCCATCATGCTATCTATTTATTTGCTATTTTGGGGCTAAAACTTCATAATATAAGATGAGAATGCTGACTAATGTAAAATTTGTAGCTTATTAAAGGGAATCCTCTGTTGTTGTCTTTGCTACTTGAGTGATTTAGGTCAATAAGTCATAAAACTGCACTTCAGGCCCAGTGGTGAATACAATGTACATGTTATGGTTTGAGTCTAGATGTTTCCCCAAAGTCTCATGCACTCATCACTGTAGCTGGTCAGAGATGGCTGGATCTAGGGTGTGTGAGCATGGATTAGGGGTGTGGGATAACTAAATTGCTTTAGGATAGTTCTGAGTATGGTTAAATGAAGCCCCCACCTGGATGTGGGTGGCATCCAACAATAAGCTTGCAGCCTGGGTGAAAAATAAATGGAAAGAAAGAAGGAAGACCTATTGCCTCCTGCCTACCCTGCCATGGACTGTTTCTCTTAGGCAGTGGCCCTCCGATTCGCCACCATGTCTTGGAACCAGCTGGTTATGAACTAAAACCTCCATACTGAAATAAATAAGCCTTTCCTCCTTTAACTTTGGGTGTCATTCAAGTTTTCTCAGCCAGAATAGAAAATAACAAGACATAAGATTAGGTGAAATGTGTGTTTTTTCATTGTTGGTATAACTTTATAATACTTAATAATTTCATTTATACTGGGGAATTGGGGTATATACATATTGCTTCTTGATCATTTTTATTCTCATTCTCCTTCATTCTTCTCTATCCATCTTTCCTCAGTCCTCGTCTAAATTTCAGATCCTAACTCCCTGGGTCTTACTCTTTCTCTCCCATATTACTTTTTAAATTATTTATTTATTGCATTTCTCATATAATAAGAGAAATCATGATACTGAAGTTTGTGTGTCTCATTTTCTTCATTTAACATCATGGTCTCAATATATACTCAATTTCCCACAAATGACTCAAGTTTATCTTTCTTTATGGCACAGTAGTACTCCATTGTGTATAAATACAATGTTTCTTTTTTTTTTTTTTCAGCAGCGAGGGTTGAACTCATGACCTTGTGCTCGCCAGGCAGGCGCTTAGGCCACTGAGCTAAATCCTCAGTAATACAGTGTTTCTTTATC
The DNA here is from genome assembly GCA_004365215.1 of Cuniculus paca. NCBI lineage: Eukaryota > Metazoa > Chordata > Mammalia > Rodentia > Cuniculidae > Cuniculus > Cuniculus paca. The sequence continues at coordinate 1,760 of RJWT010025332.1, read as the reverse complement.
CATTCATCAGTTGAATGATACATAGGCTGCTTTTCACACTCAGTATGAGTTGTGCTGCTATAAATGTGGACCTGTGTGTATCACTTTGATATGGTGTCTTTGTTTTAACACAGTACCTAAAAGGAAAATAGCTAGGTCAAATGACATTGCTAGTTTTAGTTTGTTGATTTTCTCTAAGACAGATATTGACAGATTTTGATGAATAATTTTTCTCAAGTTATTCTGCATAGACTCTCAAGCTGCAAGTCATTTTCTCTTTTTTTTTTATAATTTTTTTTGGGGTACCAGGATTCAAACTCACAACCTCATGCTTACCAAGCAAGTACTTGAATCACTGAGCTAAATCCCTGGCCCATGCAAGTCATTTTCCATAATGCTGGCAATACTTCTAATATAAAAAGTGTAACTTCCTGAAGACAGCATTTTATAAATCTCACTCATGCCATGGATGTTCATTCAATCCTAGGGGATCAATTGTTTTCTGTTGTAATCCAACATCCACAATTGCTCATTCAGCCCATGGGAGATTGACGAACTCGTCATAACAGAAGTGATCAGTTGTACCCTGAAAATACCAGTGCAACATAAAATCAGGTACAGAAAATAAAAGAAGGCAGACCTCCACTAATGCCGGTGATGGCATGCAGTGAGCTTGCAAACCTCCTGAACTAAAAATCAAAATGTAAAAAAAGAAAAAAAAATAGAAAAAAAGCATAGAAATATGAAGCAAATATAGAGTATTCAAGAAATGTGGAACCAGTATGTGAGGCATGGTACAGCATGCCTGTAATCCCAGCACTCAGGAGCCTGAGGCAGGATGATTGCTACAAGCTCAAGGATTGCTAAGAGCTCAATATATAGCCTGGGGTATATACTGAGTAAAAGACCAGCCTGAACTATGCAGGAAGAAATTGTCTCAAAAAAAATTAAAACAAAAACAAAGAAAGAAAGAAAGAAAGAGAGAGAGAGAGAGAGAGAAAGGAGAGAAAGGTGGGAATAATGGAACAAAAAAAGGAACATTAGGGCAGAAGCAAAGATTTAAAATATCAATGATTGTGCATGTTCTAAAATTAATGACTGATATTGATAGCAGTGTAGGACATTTAGTGAACACCAAACAAGAAAAATAGCAACATACTTAACACTCTGAAAAAAAGTTTTTTATATCTAAGGTCCTTCTTAGCTTTTATCATGAAGGAGCATTGAATTTTATGAAATGTTTTCTCTTCACAATAAAACTTTTCTCTTTCTAAGCTGATTACCTCAGGTATTTGAGATAATAAGAGAAAGCTGATTAATGATGTGTGTGGACATGCCCTGTCAAAAAATATAAAAACATATAAAATATAAAAATATAAAAACAGAATTTTTGGATGGTAAAAAAGTTTTATATAATTTGTCTCTCTTAGAGAAAAAACAACTTCAATTAAGGTACAATTTTAGGTACCTTATGTTTCCTTATATTTACTTGATATTACTGGTAACTATAATAATAATAGAAATATATTGGATCTGTGTTACTTTATTGTGTTATATTGTCAAACGAAATTAATTAAAATGATGGTATATTGCATGGGAGCAGTTGAGAATATTTTGATGTAAGCTACTAATGCTACACATAAAGTAATACAGTGATATTTGGAGTGGGCAAAATTAATTAAAAACATATCAAAAAGTTTAGATAGATACATGCCTCCATTAATTGAATATAATTTGTATGCTATGAACAAAGGAAATTAGGAATTGTACAATACATTTAA
>RJWT010025331.1:0-16207 GCA_004365215.1 Cuniculus paca | reverse complement strand
TAATTTTGCATTGCTGCTGTAATAAACCACAAACTTACAAGTTTCAAAGCATACAAACTTATATTACAGTTCTAGCTATCAGAAACCAAAAATTCATCCCCCAGTTAAGATCAAGACATCATTGCCCAGAACTTAACTCAGTGGTGCAGTGCCTGCCTGGCAAGTGTGAAGTCCTGAGTTTGAGACCAGGCACCAAAAAAAAAAAAAAAGACATCATTATATTTATTTTAACTTCCTGTCAATATTGCTCCAATATCTCTATCTTGAATATGCTTTCCAACTTGCCATATCTCCTTTAAAGAATTGGGTCTCCTAAAATATTTATTTCTGTTATGGTTTGTACCTAGGTGACCCCCCCATGCCTGCTGCAGTCATGGAGGTGGCTGAATCTAGGGTTTGTGATAGGTTCATTTTCTAGTTCTGGGATTAGCTGTGTGAGTGCTGCATCCACCCAGGGGTGGAGTCAGCATACAATATAAAGGAGGGAAGAAGGCCTGTTTTTTACCCCTGTTTTGCCCTTTCACTCTTGTTGCTTGCCGGCCACCATGAATAGCTGCCCCTCAGCCACACTATCCTGCCTTGGAGCCACCTACATATGCGCTGAAACCTCCAAAAGCTGCAAGAAATAAACCTTTCCTTCCTTCATATTGGGCATCAGGTATTTTATCTCAACAAGGACAGCAAAGTAACTGAAACAACTTCATTGTTCATGGGTATGTCTTCACAATTCTGAACTGCGCCCCTCACCATTACTGTTCCTTTCACTAATGTTCCTTTCTTTTTAAGAAACTTTAATTCCTAAAATATCTTATCAAAAATTGTATGGTGTTTATTATTGTTATGCCTTTTATATTATTTCTATCATTTTCTTACTGAGGGGACTAGTGCTCCAAAGAGAATGCTTGATCCTTCTGATGGCTATTTATTAACTCATCAAGCATTTCACGTGGATAATTTCTGTACTATAAACACAAAGTAAAATGGCTAACTTTCTCCTTTGAAATGCTTTTGTAAGGGGAGGAGAGTCTATTTTCAGAGTGTATGGCAAAAAAGAAGTAATTATTCTTATTAAAGTACTGTGTACAGTAGTTAAGCAAATGGATTCTGGAGCCAGATCACTTGGGTTCAAATGCATTTCCCACATAGAGTAATAGTGTTGTGGTTTTGGCAGAGTTACTGCCCTCTACCTAAATTTGTTTATGTGAAAAGAAATGTATTTAACCCACTATGTAGAGTTTTTGCAAAAAATTTCGTGAATTATGCATTTTATAGTTCTTAGAAGTATAAAGCTCTATATAAACGTGTTCATTCATATCCACAAGTATAAAACAGAGTTCTTAACTGGGTTATCTGGACTAAGAATTTGAGTCGTTTCAGGAATATTCAGAGACAAGAATTTGGAATTTTTGCTTGTGTGAGGACACTAATTATAATGTGTTTCCACATAGGAAGTATTTCCTGCTAATTTTTGCCCTGATTGTAGGGTTATGACTATGATCTAGTAGAGAGACTGTATATGGTTTGTAGTTGTTTACATCAGTTAAGTGTTTGCTAGTGTATGTACCAAGAATAATGATGAACAAGACTAAGACTATTTTTTATGTTCAATCTAGCACTGAGTTCTTGGGTTCTTATGAGACAATAAATATATATATATATATTATATATTATATATATATATATAATATATATTATATATAATAATTATTATTATTATATATGTATATATATAGTATTTATCAGTGCTTAATATATGAAATTGTGGTACATATTTTATCCATATCATTTGTTTCAGAAGTGAATCATGAAACAAAACATGTAAGACAGAAGAAGTTGAAGAAATTTATAATAGGTTTACCTGTACTCATTTTTTGTGATACTTTATTAAAAACAGTTATAATCATTTGAAATGAAGAAATAGACAATTATGAGTTAACATAACAGTGTTTTCAATTCCCCATTTTAAAAACTCTTACTGTCTAGACTACCTTCTGAAAGTTAACAAATATCTCTCTTAGCACAATTGCCCTAAAACATTTCAGGTTCTTTTTAAAAGGGACATCTTTTTACAGTGTTTCTATCTTCTTGTAATAAGTTACCAGCAACAGAAAACATTCAAAATTCTGGTGTTTGTAACATTAGTTTCCCTAATAATTCTATTCCAGCATTTTCATTTATATTCATATTTCTACTTAATCTTGCCTCTGAGTTGAGGTTTCCCTCTCACTAAATTGTACCACAAATTAAGAATTTGCCTAAGCCACTTGTATGGTTGCCGTTTTTAATTCATGTTTTTCATATTCCTATTCAATTAATGACCAATCCTTTTAATTATATATAAATATATAATCCATATATACAGATGTATCTTATAATTGTCTATAAATTGTCTATAAATGTTAAATGTAATACTGTCATCTGATGTATTGCATACAACATGGGAAGTGAGAACATAGTAAAATAACATCAACAGATTTCTGACAAAAAAAAGACTAGGCTCCAAGATATTATTAACCAAAATGATCAAATTCCATAAAACAAAAGAAAACATTTAAGAAAATAATGCAATACTAACTATCCAGGACAGATGATGCAAAATAGAGAAAAGCAAAGAGTTGAAGGAAAGAAAGAAATTATATGAGAATGCAGACTTGAAAAAGCCAAAAATGTTTGTTTTCTTGTCCTATGACTGGAAAACAGTGCCCAAAACATTCTTGTAAAATAAGCATTTCATAGCTATTTAATAGATAGTTAATATGATGTACAGTATATCATATTCAGTCTACATATTATATAAGTCAATATGAAATATATAATCCAAATTATCTGCTTATATGTATTACATGCAGAACTACTCTACAGAGGAGACCAAAACATAAACAAAGGTTATACCTTAGTGTCAAGTAAAGTAATAGTAGTAAATATGCTCTGTGTCTAATGATAACAGGAGGAGAAGCAAGAGTGAAAAAACTCTCCTTAGGATGTGCAGGAAAGCAATAAGATCCTTTAGTGTTTGACAAAACCAAAACTGGTATCTTGTTCTGATGTAAAAAAGAGTGAAATATTTTTTAATCTTATTACTTCCAAGTAACAGAAGGAAACTCTGCTTTGAAATCAACAATGGAATAATCAGGATGATGATAACTTAAAATATATAGTTATATACAAATGATAAAAAGTACCTAAGCCAGGCCTGGTGGCGCATGCCTGCAATCCCAGCACTTGGAAGCCTGAGGCAGGAGGATCCTTGGGAGTTTGAGACCAGCCTGGGCTACGAAGTGAGCTCAAGGCCAGCCTGAACGGCATAGTGAGACACTGTCTCAAAAAGACAAGGACTGAGGATCTAGCTCAGTGGTGTAAGTGCCTGCCTGGCAAGCACAAGGTTATGAGTTTGATATCCGGTACTGGGAAAAAAAAATACCTAAAGTTTAATAGATATTCTTTGTGCTAATTATAAATTGATTGAAAGATAGAAATGCAAAACTGGATTGAAAAATCAAAATTTATGCCATTTACATAAGCATTAAAAATAATCTGATTTTAAAAATGGAGACAAAGTGGTCACCAGAAGAGAGATCAAGAAATGCCCATAAATGGAACAGCAGCATTCATGTTAATGCCAACGAAGAAGTTAAACAGAGCATCATTATAGAATGCGTGACTCTATAATAGAGAGCTATCACAGTAAAAACTGTCACATAAAACTTGCAGCTAAATTTGAAAAGTAAAAACTGTTACAAATTCATAGAGAATGTGAAAATAAATAATTGCAAAGAAAGACTTCAATTGTTTAAATTAAATACATCTAAGGGCTGGGGATCTAGCTCAGTGGTCTAAGCACCTGCCCGGCAAGCACAAGGTCGTGAGTTCAATCCCCCGTGCCGCCAAAAAAAAAAAAAAATTGTCTAAATTAAATACATCTAGAAGCTAAAAATCAAAGGAAGTAAATAACCAATTAACAAAATTACATGCATTAAAAATACTGCCTTTCAAATGAAAATGATTTCTTTCTTTAAATCATTAAACATTTATGAAAATTCATGTAGCTACTGGAACACAAACAAAACATTAACAGATATTAAATAATAAATGATAAGCTGGGCCTGGTGGCACACACCTATAATCCCAGCACTGGGGAGGCTGAGACAGGAGGATCATTGTGAGTTTGAGACCAGTCTGGACTACAAAGTGATCTCAAGGCCAGCCTGAACTGCGTAGTGAGACCGTGTCTTAAAAAAACAAGAGATAGGGATTTAGCTCAGCAGCCTAAGCACCTGCCTGACAAGTGCGAGATCGTGAGTTCGATTGCTAGTGCCACAAAAAAAAAAAAGACAAGTGATAGTTAAACACAATTAAAAATACAGATAACTGTATTGATACAAATATATGTAGAGAATACACTACCTTTGAGACAATTAAAAGACCAAAAGTGAAAATCATTAAAACAATACAAATGAGAACAATTTATATTAAAATCTAGTAGCTAAAGATAACAGTACAATATTTAGAAAAAAATATTTAAGTACCTTCACTATGAAAGAAGAAAAAAATTAAAAAGCAGCAATTAGCTATAAAAAATCAAAACAGGAAGAACAAAGTAGTGTAAAAGATCGATCAAAGTTAAAAACTAAAATGAATAACTAGTAACCTTCCCACCAACTTTGGAAAATGTAATTGCACATTTTGCTGATGGAAAGGTATTATAGTCCTTTCGGGAAAGCAGTTTGGAAATATCTTAAAATTAGTTATATAGAGAAAAATTTAACTCAGAAATTTCATTCCTAGGAATTCATTATAGGGAAAAAGAGCATCAAAAAGTATAAAAATTTTGCCTATGTATTTTTACCTTAAATTGGAAAAATATAAACTAGAAAAAGTGTGTACAAATCCGTATAGAAATGCATAATAAGCTAAAGGAAAGTATTTCATATTTCAAAATATTTCACATTCATTAAAAAGAATTAACTAGTTAAGAAAAAGAATAAATGTGTTATGAAAGAATTTTCTCAGAGCCTAAGTAAAGATAAATGAAGAAAAACATAAAATAATCTTATTATGTAGAAACTGTCCTATGTATGCTAATTTGTAAGTCTGAACTTACAAATTAAGAAACTGTAAGAAAATACAGAAAGAAAAATAAAGAAAAATGAGGTTAAATGTATTAATTAACTAAAACACAAATTTAATATATTTCCTCAGAAGAGGAACATGCTTTCAAAATGCATTCTGAAAAACTAGGTAACATTACCAAAATTTTTAGTTACGTTTTTCAGCATATATTAATTATTTGGATAGCTCACATCAAATTCATGCTTCATAGCCTCAAATTTTGTTTCAAAATCAATGCAGACTTTTTTTCAGATATCAGATATATATCTTCATATCAGTCTACGTGTTAGTGTATTATTGTAAAAAAAATTATATATCCTGTCTATGTTCTTTCTACTCATTAGCATTCTTAACCAATGACTCTTCTATTTGGTGAATTTATGTGACAGTAGACATGATAATAGCTTTCACAATTGTATTTTGTAATGCTTATTAAGGCATTTCAGTATTTTCAATAAGATTCAGTTTTCTATAGGGAATTCTGTTTTTAAGGTAGCATCTGCTAAAGGTAATGCGCTAAAAATTACTGTGTTTGTTCAGTGAACATTTACTGTGTTGCAATCATAACTGATCACAGTAGCAAGTCAAGATTGTGAGGTTTTCCACAACAACATTGTTAAATCAGATGTCTTTGTAATAAAAATAGGCTAGATGCAACTGAGGATATTACACTATCTCAAACAGTTTCCTGGTAAGGGTAGGAATAGACCTGGTTCCTTAGTATGCTCCCGAGAATGGATTAATTCCACGAGTTTGTTAATATCTCCATCCTCAATAAGAGTTTGTTCTCTTGGTAACTACTGGTAGAAATTCCTTGGCTTCCACTGAAGTTTTGAGCCAAGCTGCAATGTTGTCCCATTGAGCGAAATTGGCATCTACATCTGGACTTACCTCATCAATAAATTACCAGAAGGAATATTTCCTTTCTGTCACTTGGGAGCCACATATGAAATGGGATCTGATTACTGCTTGTTCATGGTCAGGCCCAGACTGATTGCGGAGCAGGGATGGCCAGGCACAATGACTCATTCAGGCTGAGCACAAGGAAGGAAATGCTCAAATGGCCAAAATGCTATGTGGAGTTCCATTCAGAGCACCACACATTTCCCTGAAACTTGCTTAGGAAAACATTCTAATGCTGTTTTTAGTGTGTTCTATTTGTCATTTTGAAACACAACACATTAGCCGCTTTGAACTCCTGGGCACTAAAAATATTTAAGTTACATAAGCAGATTGAGTGAAAGACTAAATGGAGCTTTTACTCAACCCACTCTACAGCATCTCCTTATTGCCCCACCGAATAGTGAAGCTCTTGTAAGCTACTGTGGAAAGCCTTGCAGTCAGCCAGCCCATGTTGGACAGTGCAAAGGGACAGCAAAACCAAGATAAACAGCAGTGCATATTTTCTGCTGCTGAAATGAAAAGCAATGTTTTGTAAAAATATATACTCTTTTTCCTACTATTATTACAATTCTTGCATGACATTCACGTTCAATTGTTGGCTCACTGGAATATCCAAAATGCTTGAGGGTAGAAGGAAAACAGAAAAGATAGTGCTTTTATGCCCTATTTTGTTCAGCACACATTTGAAAATCAGACATTATGCAAATATGAAAGCAAACAATCCAAATGTACTAGACTTTATTTGCCTTCATTTTTGTTTTCTTTTACATTTGTGGAGCTTTGATTCACATTCACAATTTTTTCAGTGTGGCTACATTTTACTACCTTTGGTAGCCTCTGGATATGGCATACACTGGCTGTACATTTATCTGGGATCCTGGAAATTCTTTTAGATGGATATTGAATGTGTGTGACATTATAGATGAAATATGTTACATAATCTTGGTAAGAAAATCTTTTAGGGGATTCTGTTTTAAACAAGTTGTATTATCCATGTTAAACAGGAAGAAAAGTAAAACAAATGAATCATGGTAAAATTCTTTTCTTGCAAGAATGAAAATAAATGTGATGCCCAACACACACACACACACACACACACACACACACACACACACACACGTGTATATATATCAGTAAAAGAGATATCAGGTACCCGAACAAGTTTCTCTGTAATACCCATTAAAAAATTTTACTGAAAGAAAGGAGGAAAGTTTGGTGGTGGTAGTGGTGTTATAAGGCAGACAATCTTAAAAACAAAAGATATAATTATTAAATTAAACTATTTATTAAATTTTAATTTGGCATTTTGTATCAAATGTATGCAAAATTCAAAAGAAATCTATACTTGACTTTTGATTTAAAATCACATTTAGACTTAAGCAAAAACGGTAAATGTCTGTTGCCTTCTAAATACTAGCCCAATTTAACTTCAAACTAGTTTCTGTAAGAAAGAGCTCAAAATATTTTTACTGTAGGAAAAAGAAGCTTAGATGGCCAAGTTAAGTTGCATAGTAATAAAAAGTATATAATTATATAATAGATATTTCTTAGAGGAAAATGTTTTTCTAAAGCTTCCATATTTGAAAAACAAAAATATTAAAAAGAAGTAGTATTAATTAGTGGCAAACACAGATGTGAAGTAAAATGAGGAGGGGCACAGGATATAGGAAACTATTTGAACTATTTTAGCACTTGAAAATGTCAGACAATTTATTGAGGATTTATTCACTTGGTTTGGAAGGTCCTAGGGACTGGCTAGAAAAACATCTAAGAACTGGCCTATTATAACTGACTAAAACAGTGGGGCTGCACAGAGTACTTGAAGGTATTACACAAGTAAATGAAAGAAATCAATTATTGTTCTTTTAATTCTTTTTAATTCTAGCTTCATAATGTCAAAGAAGAAAAACTTTAAATCAGGAAATATTTTATATTGGAAAAAATATTAGACTCTCCTCTTTACATACCTCAATCTCAAAGGAACGTCATGCCTCATTTAATTTCTTCTTTATTTCAAAATCAATTTCAGAGAAGTTTGGCATTATTGTGTGAACTTTCAGTTAATAGAACAAGAGCTAATATCAAAAGTATTCTTACTCCACAGGACTCTTCTCAATAAATAATTTACGTATAGCTACCTTGAGCTCTTAGGAAAAAGAGTTAAACTGATTTATTTAAGTTATTACTGACTTATTTAAAACACTGAGTAATTAATATGAATTAATCTTTTTATTAAAACCTTGTCTTATGAAATTAAATTCATATATATCCAATTTCTAAATCCAGAATTTATCATGCATACAATGATCTTCCTACCACAAGATATTAGAATTTTTTATTTTAAAGTGAATAAGAAAATAACAATGATACAGAATTTCAAAACAAGACGATGGGAAATTAACAATGATTATTATATTGCATATTGTTGTCTTCAAAATAGTTGTTCAGATTACCAGATATAAGCATGCAAAATTGATAAAAAAAATATAAGCTGTTTCTTTCAGTGAATTAATAGAATGAGTATTACAATTATCTTAGCTATCCTGTGTATACATATATGTTTCCCTTTCCTTTTCTCCTTTCCCCCATCCCAGTTCTTTTCTTTTGAAGAAATAAAAAATCTAAAGCATACATCAAACTTTCTGAAGTCAAATGTGTTACTATTTCTTTAACTGTCTTGTCTTATTATCACCGCTGTAGCTCATACACCTTTGAGTTTGAAAGAAATATATTTTTAAACAAAGGCAACCTTTCCCTCAGAAAGAAACCTTTTCAATAAAAAGTTTGGGTTTTCCAATTTTTTTTAGCTCCAATCACAAAGTAATTTCATATTATTGGGCATAAGTTGCAATACAAGTCATACTATTTCCCACATAACAACCCAAAAGTATTTACACAAATCCTTTATAAAAGTCATTAATGAGTCTTGTGGTGTTTTCTGTAGACACTGCTTTTTTTCAGGGGATAGTCGAGGAAGGAAAGAAAATCTACATTTAAATAAGAAATTATTTTATCTTTTTCTTCCCAAGGTAACCCAGGATTATTATAGTACATATCACTTTTTTTATATAATGTTGGTGTTTGTTTTGTGTTTAGAAAGCAAATCATCTCATGTGCTAAATGTTTTTCCATGACATAAATTTCAGATCAGTAACTGTACGTGTACTACTATTCAGTAGTGTGTGCAGAAGAATTGTTAAAAAACCAGTTAAATAACAAAAACTTTATATCTCTCATTTTCTTTTGCATTGCAAACAAATAAATGATAATAGCGCCAATTTTAATTTAAAGTACTATTCCTTTTTTTTTGCGGCACCAGAGATTAAAATACTATTCTTTATAATTTATTTCATAATAATTTACAGAGTCCCAAACTATAAAGATTTCCCAGCTCTTTATCCTATTATTTTATCACAGGTTATTTTTTTTTCACTTGAAGGTGATTAAAAGAAAAACGAATTGCTGTAAATCACTAAATATCCCCAGGTTAGTGGAGCACCCTGCCTCCCTTCTTTCCTTTTCTCGCTTTTCAGATCCACCGGATTTACCCTTCAGTGTAGCTCAAAGCATCATTATCTATGGTCTAAAGACATCCTAGAAGCCACTGGGTGAGTGTGAACAGGAGACAAATTTTCTTTCTTTTCCTTTTGGTAAACAATGTGGTTCCCAGCTTTTTAGCTGTACTTCCCAAGCCTTTTATCAGTACCTGTTGCTGCACATTGCTGCCACCTGCCAGGGCGAGTACATGGTCAGAAAAATAGTGTCTGTCCTGTGTGGAAGAAAAGTGACACTTACATGATGGGAAGCTGTATCTAAATTAATGTTTTTCCCAAACCAATTTGCATTATTATAGCATGTTAGAAACATGATGAGATAAAACATTATAAAATGATCATAGCTGGGCTTTTTATAAGGGTAGACCAGGGTGAGTTTTATTATGTCTGGTGAAATGGCCATAAACCTGTTGAATTAAATTTAACTGAATTAGAAAGTACATCTCTTTACCACTAAATTGTTTTAAACAGTTGACCTTTCTCAACTACCATCAGACAAATGAAATTAATGTAATTCAATTTTGGTAGTTCAGTACAACACCTGAAACAATTACTCTGGGATTTTATTTACAATCCAAACTCACAGATCTGTGCATATATGAAATTTTCACTGAATGAAATGTTCAAACTTCCCAGTATATTTCAGTATATTTTTACCTACGCCCACTGCTGTTTGGAACAACCTAAGGAAGCATAAGCCAATCTACTTTGTAACCAATATACTCATGCTCAAAACCAAAATGAATTGACAATGCTATTTTTAAAGATAGTGGGCTTGAAAATTAGCAGCAATAGGAAAAGTGCAGAAATTGAGAACACAACTGAAGAAGAATGAATACAGATTATAAAGTAATTTTATGAGTAGGAGACTGTCTGATTTTCTTAGAATCAACTATCAGAAGACAGTTCTCAAGTTACCTGGTCATTGCTCCCCCCTCTTTACTTTGTCTTGACAAGTTTTTTCCTGGCGGATATTTAAAGCAATTTTATTTACATTCAACTGTTATGTTTGAATAATGTTCATTTAAAAAACAATGCGGGAATGGCTTATTATACTGTTATTCAAAAAACCATTACTTTCGTATAATTTCATCTAGATTATAACTTCTTCAATTTATTTTGTTCTTTTGACTTTCAGAATTAACTATAAAAAGTTTTTCAAATGACCTCGTCAGGGTTAAATTAGTACCAGAGGGGATAATAAACATAAGTAAAATTGGAAGGTGATTTGTTTCTTTTCTTTTGTTTATGTTTTGTTTTGTTTTGGTCTCAAAATAGGGTAAGCTGAGTTGAAAACAAAAGGTGATGAGTATCATGCTTTCAAGAACAATGCAAGAGTTTTATCTTTGTAAGGAAGTGTTTTGAAAGAATATGTAATGAAGGATTCCTTGAAGGGTTGTATATTTTGTATATCAGAATGAATCATAGTCTCAAATACCAAATAGTTTTTATTTATTTGTTGTAGTTTGCTTTAAGCTTCCATATTTTTTCCCTTTTAATATGCAACACTTAGACAACTGACACTCATTCTCCATCAGCACTACCCTTAGGAACGATCCACTCTTTTTTAGGTATGGTTGTTCAATTTTGAGTTAGAAATTTCAGTACTATGACAAATGTTAGTCCACTATTGTTCAAGCATAAATTCTACTTATACTTAACACATTCAATTAAGCATTGTAGATGATATTCAATTATCAGTATGTGTAAGAAGCCAACCAATATGATGTGTTATTAATACTAAGAAAGATGCCTAATTATTTAACAGTTTCTTTAAGTGTATTCCTGGTATACCATTCACACAATCATATATTCATCTATGTCTCTGGTCAACAGGTATATTAATTTGATTTTTATAGATGAAGGTACTAATAACCTGAGACATTAAAGAGCTTTCAGAAGTCATAGAGTCACTGTTAGAGGTATGGATCAGGGCTAGTCTCTTTTTTCTATTTTATCCTGTCAAGACAAAAATAAGACATATTTTTGAAAAATTTTGGAGTTGAATTTAATATGCTATCAAGATTATGAATATTGATTTTATAATCTGATTAGGCACCTGAATCTGAATTAGTACTCATATTCAGAATAATTTATGTTGGTTTCCTTCCACTTTTCCATTTTGATTTACTATAATAATAAAATTTAACAGTATTTTCCATTTGCTCTTCTACATTTATAAACCATCTTCCAGAGAATAAGACATAAAATATCGAGGGTTTCTGCAACCTGAAAGATTAAAAGCCTGGTAGCAGCTTTCATTCCACTCTTTGCTTGAAGCTGTCTGTGATGGCCAAGCTAGCAGACTGTTTAAAGTTCCTGTGGCTTGGACAAAAGCCAGATTTTACAGACACAGTTTCATAGGAGAGAGATATTTTCCCGTCACAACTGGCCAAGTTTTAAATCCATCAGTGATTGAACCTCATTAGAAAGGTAGGACTGGGGCAAGGTGAGGTGGAATGTGTTGGGGGAGTTGTTAGTTAAGATATGCTTTGTTTAAAAAAAAAAAGTCATAAAACTCATCAGCAGTGAAAGGTAAACAGTCACAGACACAGTCAGTTTATAAGAGGTAAAAGATGGGTTACTCTTAAGTTACTGGCTTTATCTCTTCATTCACAGGTACCTGGTTATAAAAAAAGGCAACAGCTTCCTCACCACATCATTGCCATTTCCATTTCCCTTGGCAGCTCTGAAGATGTCGCCAGTTTTTTCACTCCCTTGCTCACTCATTCATTAAACTTTTCCTTTTTCAATTGAGAATGAATGAACTGGGCCATTACTCTAAACTTCCGAGTTTAGCTAAGTCCATATAGCTCTATTCTATAATCATTTAATTCCCAAATTATTGAAGTCCCTTTCTAATCCTGGGTAGAATAAAAAAATGACAACATTAAAAAAATGTATGTGAGATACTTTTGCAACTCAAAAGTTCAATTTAAAATTATTGATGTATTTATGCTTTTCTGTGCTAAATTATTACAATTAATTAATTTTATTCCTTAGGAAGATAACAATAATCACTGGTAAACACAGCAAACATTCTAACCAGGGGCTTTTACAAACTCCCTCTTTAAATGAATTTTGAGAGGACTCTGAAATTATAGGAAAATATTATTGCACATATTGCAATATGAGTGTTTGATACTTTACCAGATCCTCTAAGTAGTGTGTGCCACACACCTACAAACAAAACTGTGTATCACTTATACCTACTTTAATTAAAGTTAGGTGTGCGTAATTTTATTAAAATCAACAATGAAATGAGGTTAATGCTCATTGGCCATGATTATATGCATCAATTTATTAAAATCTTCTCCCCAACCATCTTTCTAAATCTTTCTTTTTCTTAGAAAACACCAGTCACAAATCTTCAGATATGATGTTGTACTCTAGTTTATGGGAGACAAATTTTCACAACCAAATACAAATGAATAAACCCTAAAATACTCATTTGATGATATTTTCTTAATCATATTGATTTGATTTCCTTTCAACTTTAAAATTGATCAATACCACTAATTAATCTTATAATATCATTTTAAAATAATATCTGTGATATAAATTCTCAAACCTAACTACACATTTGTCTAGAATTTTGCATATATTGTTCTGAATTCTGTTCACTGTACTAAGTGTGAGAAGCTATGAAGTTCTAAAAAATGAAGATAATAAAGCAAAAAAACAGGAAGTATCATGAGAAGAACTTCTGTAAATGATTAAAATGAGGATTAAATTCAGGTTTCTGAGTTTATATATTCTCATATTTCTGCAACTCTCTCATATTATCCATTGCTTATATTATGTTTTTCTATACTATTGTAACTTTGTATTCACATTTTTCCAAGTCTCTTTTCATGGTGTTATTCTCAAACGTACATAATTTTTATCACCCCTTATCTCTTTGAACCCCTGATATCATGACATTTACCCATTTATCGTTCACTTTTTCCTTATTCATTAATGCAAACTTTCTCCTGGTTTCATTAGAATTTATTTAAAGAAAAATTTTTAAAGGATTGCTTTAGTCTCTAACTAATATTTGCTTTTGTTGTAGATTAATTTAAATTTTACACTTCTAAGACTTAATGTCATTCCCTGAAAATGCTCATTTTCATTTTTCATTTTTATGGTTACACTAGAGCAGTGATTTTCAAAGATCAATGTATAGAGGAGGAGGAAGAAAAAAACGTAAATCGTTTGAGTGCTTAGATGTGATGACATCTTGAGAAGATATTTGGAGATCTCAGTTTTCTTTTGCTTCTTGAATATAGTTTTAATTTTTCCACTCTTTGCTTCTTTAAAAGAATTACCTATCTATCTTACAACGTACACATGGTATAATATTTAGCTTCGTGTTTTGGGGGGAGGGACTTGTTTTGGTTTTGAGGTTTTTTGGGAGGGTTATATTTTCAACTTTTTTGATTTTGTTTGTCTGTTTGTTTGAGACAGGGTCTGGCTATGTAGTTCAGGCTGTCATTGAACTCATTATGTATCATAGACTGGCCTTGAATTCCCAGTGATCCTCCTGTCTCAGCTGCCTGAGTGCTGGGATTACCATGACAGGACTAGCCCTCCTTTAATTCTTCTTCCATGAAATATCCTTTTATCACTACAGCCTAAAGCCAATTTGTCATTTCCTGAAATTTAGAACCAGTATTTACATTTATTTAATGCATTCCAATTAATCCAAAAACCATAAGTAAACCTTTAACACTGAAGGGCTGGGGATCTAGCTCAGTGGTCTAAGCGCCTGCCTGGCAAGTGCAAGGTCATGAGTTCAATCCCCTGTGCTGCGCAAAAAAAAAAAAAAACCAAAACAAAAAACAAAACAAAACAAAAAAACCTTAACACTGTTTCCTTGCATTTTTATCTAATTATTTCATTATACTATATTTCTGAAATGCTAGTTTGTTTGCACAGTCATCCAATCAGTATCTAAGAAAGAACATTTTTTTTGGTTTCCTACAATATTTAATGAAATTTAAATGTTCAAGAGAACTAGGGTAA
This sequence comes from Cuniculus paca, assembly GCA_004365215.1. Classification (NCBI taxonomy): domain Eukaryota; kingdom Metazoa; phylum Chordata; class Mammalia; order Rodentia; family Cuniculidae; genus Cuniculus; species Cuniculus paca. The sequence continues at coordinate 1,634 of RJWT010025331.1, read as the reverse complement.
TTCCATTTTAATGATGAACGTCTTCATACCCTATATTGCACTTTTAAATTTTAGACTCTCTACTCAGTTTCCTTAGAATTTCAGAAGTTTTTCTAGGATCTTCCAATCTGTTTACTTATTATTATCACTTTTTATTATAAAACTTGAATACATATGCAACAAACACGATGTTAAGTGAAATAAATCAATCAGGAAAAACTATATACTATACAATTCACTATAACTTTAAAAAATTAATCTGTGGTGGAAGAAATCAGAGAAAAATGTTTGTCTCAGTATTAGTTGTATAGACGCTGAGTGAAACAGAGAGCTTTCAGGGTGATTGAGATGCTCTGTATTTTTGAAAGTTGTTATGCATGTATAATCCAATTTCAAACTCATTGAACTGTACACTTACTAACTGTGCATTGTGCTATCTTACCTGTGACTTAAAATGCAGACAAAAGCTACAGAATTGTACTTAGGAGTATATATATAATATGATAATACTATTAAAATAAGAAAGAACTTTATTAGCAAAAAATTAAGGATGGCAGTTATCTCCATTCCAGGATGGTGCAATTAATTTGGAAGGGATACATTGAAAGATTCTCAAGCACTGATATTGTTCTGTTTCCTTAACTAAGTGATGGGTATATCAATGTTAGTTTTGTTAATACATGCATTTTTATACAAAATATTTCCAAGAATTTGTATTTAGAGATTAGCTTATAAATGTTCCTACTTTGGTTTCCAGTGTTTTGCTATTGTTTAAATTCTGGGAAAAACATTAATCATTTTTTGCTTGTTTGTTTGTTTCACAAAGATATGTTTTTCATCATAGATGACTTGACTAATAATGATGAGAAAAATGAGTTCATATAATGGAGAAACACATGTCCTTAGTAATGCCATTTATTTGATCAGGATTTTATAGTGTATAAAATACCCTAAAATCAACTGAAACATTTTGTTATAATGATAGAAATGATATCAAGGAAAAATTTAAACTTTTGAACAAAAATGCATTAGATGCTCACATATATCATGACATACTTTTACCAGCATAGAGTTACAACTCAAACCAGGGAGTGCTGAAAGGAAAAAAACCAATAATGAGAAATACATATTTTGTCATTCTTCGCAATATTTACAAATCATAAAGCGGAAGTAGGGGAAGGGATTTGACCGAGATTATGCAGACATTTATTAGCAGAGCCTGGATTACAATCTATGTGTTCTATTCCTTGTCTAATAATCTTCTTTAAATTTTAAAGCTTGATATGAGTTAAATTTTGCTTTCATTCAGGTCTCTAGTTTATTACCACCAGAAATACAAAGATCCTAATGAATTTAAAAACCATTCACAACTTCTCAGCAACTCTAACTTGCCTTGCTTTTTTTGCATTTCATCCATTCATTTAACAATCAACTTTTTTTTTTCTTGCCAATCACCATTCCAGATTGAGAGGAGGAATAAAAGAATATATGACTCATTGTTTTTGAACAGTGATGTTTTATTAAGACATCATAATCTCAATGGTGAAAATGTATATTATTTAGCCTCTTTCATTTGGCAGAATAGTTGATTATTGTATTTGTCTTCTCTGCTGATGAAAACAAATAATTATATCACAACCCCTTCTTTAATTATA
>RJWT010025330.1:0-16162 GCA_004365215.1 Cuniculus paca | reverse complement strand
TCAAGGAAGCTGGTGGTAGAGCTATCAGAGACGAGCTTTCTGTAGTCGGCTCACACTCCATCTCAAATTCAGTTTATTGCTATCACTGTTTTGCGGAGAAACCAACAGTCTAAAAACTGGCATTGGGTTACCCAAGTAAGGAGTGATAGTATTGGAATTTCAACCCAGGGAGTCCATCCTATTCTGCTGTTGGGTGCCTCTGGTCACAAAATACTTATCCTAGAGCACTTGTACGTGTGGGTTTTTCCAATAGTCACACTTAGAAACTAACCATTTACCTGCATGATCACCCATTCTTCCAGTGGACTGTATGTTCTGAAAGATCAAAATCCTTTTGTCTTCTTCATTCTGGCTGAATTTCCTAGCACAGTGCCTATGAGTATATGATGACCCTTGAGTGCTAGTCTTATGCTTGGTACTACCTTGGTCTTTCTCTAGTATGGATTTCAGTAACCTAGTGCTTTTTGTTTGTTGTGCTAGAGATTAATGTCAAGGTCTTCACATTGAGCTACATCCTCTGGCTTCTTAAATTTTTATTTTGTGACAAGGACTTGCTAAATTACTGTTATGGTTTAGATCAGGATGTCCCCCCAAAGCCTCTTGTGCTCACCAGTGTGGCTTTGAGAAGGTGACTGGATCAAGGGGGTATGATCCTCATCAGTGAATTAGACCACTAATGAGTTGATAGCTAACTATGATGTTTGGAGGTGAAGCCTGGTAGGAGAAGGCAGATCACTGGGGGAGTAGCCCGGAAGGATCCATCTCCCTCTCTCTTGCTTTGACCTCTGTTTGCTTCCTGCTGCCACACCAGGAGCTGTTTCTTCTCTGCAATGCGCTGTGTCATGCTGTCCTACCTTGGACCCAGCTGACTATGAACTGAAACTCTGAGCCAAAACAAACCTCACCTCCTCTAATCTGTGGGTGTCCAGTGTTTTGTCTCGGCAATGAGAAAGTAACTAAGACAGTTGTCTGGGTTGTTGATTCTCTTGCCTCAGCCCCCCAGAGTGCTGGGACTGTAGGCCTATGCCACCATGCTGGGAACCTCCAGTCCAAGTTCTTCTCAGTTCTCCAGGCTGAATGGCCACAGTCACGAGGTGGTGGAATAAAGCGATCCAGGGGGTACCAAGTCTCTTATCCTGCACCCTGAGTGCCTTTTCTGCAACTCCTGGGGTGCTTCTTCCTCTCAGGCAAACAGGGTAACTCCTCCTCCAGCTGCATTGGCTGCAGAGACACAGGAGACCTAGACCTCTCCAAACTCTGTGCTTAGTTCGTGGAAGCTTTTGTTTTCTCCTTCTTCCACCCTACATTTCCCTTTCTTGGCCTCAAACCTGTGCTACACAGTGATGCATATGACTCAGACCTGGCCACATCTGGTCTTTTTTCTTCGTTCAAACTAGGTGGACGACTTCATTGACCCGGACTCATACGAAGTTGGTTGTGCTTGTGGAGGGAGACCAGAGTGATGGGGTGTACAGGGCCTGATTTATCAGCCACAGAAGAATAGAACCTTTGGCATCATTTGACCCATGAGAACAGAGACTACCAAAAATCTCATTGTTATATTAGAAAAATAAGAAATCCATAATGTGACTTCGTGCTCTCCCTACCCCACTATGAGATTTAAGGAGAAAATAATTCTTTGACATATTCTGGATTGTTGATGGTTTTCCAAATGTTCCAAAAGGCAAATACTTTGCTCTTTGTTTGAGGAGAAAAGCTTCAATTTCTAACATAGGATAACAGAGCTGAAAAGTTTTGTGTTTTGGGGGGAGGAGTATTAAAATTTCATTTGGTCCATTTTCCTGTCTCTAGGACACTCTATGTAATCAAAGATAGGTATATATATTTTTTAATTTTTGAAAGAAAGCATTCTAAAGAGTTGTTTGCAGTCTGAATAATGAACCAGCTTTTTAGAGTCTTTATCTCAGCAACTTAATATGCTTAAAATCTAATTATCTCTAAAAATAATCTTAATGTAATTCTTTTCTTATGAAAATTTCCTAATGTACATAAAGTAGAATCACTAGTACCATGAGATCCCATAGAACCATCAGGTAAATTCAACAATTACCAGAAGTTTGTCAATATTTCCATTTCTTTTTTCCTCGTTTCTTTTTAATAATGTTATTCTCTACTAGTTTTGAAGACAACTATTCAACCACTTAACAATATAGTGTTGAGCTGGGCGTGGTGGCTCACGCCTGTAATCCCAGCACTCGGGAGGCTGAGACAGGTGGATCGTTGTGAGTTCGAGACCAGCCTCGGCTACAAAGTGAGCTCAAGGCCAGCCTGAATGGCATAGTGAGACCCTGTCTCAAAAACACCAGGGCTGGGGATCTGGCTCAGTGGTCTAAGCGCCTGCCCGGCAAGCGCAAGGTCATGAGTTCAATCCCTGGTGCCGCAAAAAATAAATAAATAAATAAATAAACAATATAGTGTTGTACCCTTTGGAAGGCTGAAGTTTTCATGTGCTCCCTGGATTTACTTACTCAACAATACTTAGTTCTACTTGATTAAAAATCTTGACATATTTTTAAAAAATGTTTATGTGAGGATTGTTCTAAATCAAATGCCAGGTATCATACCACTCTGTGCTTGCAAACCCCAGTATGCCTTTACAAAAAACTGCAGTTATTGGTTTCCATAGCATAGCACTCTTTAATAATACTTTTTTTTAACTTAACAACCATTACAATACGAACCATTACAACTGGCATAGTAGTTCAGTAAGGCATGTTTATCAGATGAGACTGAAGTTCACTAGAGCTAGTTTTAAAATGAGAGTTTCTGTATGAATATCTTCTTAAACAAAGGACAAAAATTTAGGCAGGTTTCACCCAAGGGAAAGAAACTACGAACTAGAAAATTGGTGGCACTGGGGACTTCCTCAAGCTGCCAGGTGTTTCCCTGACAAGTCTGTAGCAAGAGACATCACTGGTCACTTCCTAGCTGTTCTCTTATAAATCCCTGCTTGTATTTTATTTCTGCGCAGCTGTAGGAGGAATTCAGACCTCTGAGAGTAGGCAGGCTGCTAGTTTCTATGTCAGTGTGGACCTGTAGCTCCATTTTTAGCAGTATGTTGCTAGCAGTGTCACGCCTGCGACTCACCAGACTTGATGCTGAGGTCCGCAAATTCTTGTTTTACGCAGAGGGGTTCACCCGCTATTGTGTGTATCATTCCTCTGATGCTAGAGGGTTAAAACAAAGAAGTCTGCAGCAAATGTTTAGAAAAATATCTTAATACAGGGGAACCTTTCACCTGCTCTACTTCTGTAGCTTACCCCTAAGAGACTGAGGGTACTTGAGGGACTGAAATATGTAGGCAGCTTGGAAGTGGAGTAGGCTTGGCTATGTGAGGAGGTGATGTAACTTTAGACTGCACTCACAAGCTGGAAATGCGAGCTGCCCTGCAGAACAGCTCAGGAAAGGCTCCCATCTAATGAGACTAATTTCATTCTCTCTGCACAAAGCTCTTGCTTTGCGCTTGCTCTGTTCTCTCTGCAAACCTCTTTTCTTTTCTTTTCTTTTCTTTTCTTTTCTTTTCTTTTCTTTTCTTTCCTTTTCTTTTCTTTTCTCTTTTTTTCTTTTCTTTTTTTTCTTTTCTTTTCTTTTCTTTCTTTCTTTTCTTTCTTTCTTTATTTTTTTTGTGGCCCAAGCAAGCCAGAACAAGTGCATCAGATGAACTAAGGATAGTTTCTATGTTTCATGAGCAATATTACTTTAGGAGAAAAATCCAGCAGGCCTAGGGCACAGCTTGTGTCAGTCGGTTATCCCCACTTTTTCCAATTAATTGTTGCCAAAGGAGAGAAGATAGAAACTGCTGTACAGAACACCCTTGGAGTTGGGAGAACATATTTCAGACAAATGATTTTTGGATGGATGAGCCTTCTCAAAAGGTGTTTGTTATATCTAAATTAAATGCTACAGCAATCCCATAAGGAAGATAATTGTATTCCTATTTTACAGAGAGATTAGTTGAAGCTCAAAGAATTGGTTTGTCTAAAATTATACAGCTGGATGGCAGAACTTGGATTTGAATACAACTCCATAGGTTCCCAAAGTTCATAGTTCTTCCAATCAATACTCACTGTCTCTATTCTGGAATCATGAGTACTATCTCTCTCCCTCCCTCCAAATAATCTGTATCCTATTAGCAAATAGTAGCTATTTCTAGATTTATAAAGAAATCACTTAAACTATTAGGTTTCAGCCAAAACCTTAGGAACATACCATTTGTTAGTTGATGAGTCTCCAACGATGACAGAAACCAGATTGCCTACATGAAGAATTAACAATTTTTTTTCTATAAAGGGCCAGACTGCAGAAATATTAGACTTTGTCGGCTGTATGGTCTTCGTTGCAATGAATTACTCAGCATCATTGCTGTTGAGCAAGGAAGCAGACATAGATGATAGGTAGACAAATGGGCTGTGTGCCAGGGAAGCTTTATGGAGATTAACTTGAATTTCATATAATTCTCATTCCATGACAAATTATTTTTGACTTTGATATTTTTTCAACCGTATAAGAATAAAACTATGTTTAGTGTACAGGCAATATAAAGCCAGGTTGTGGGCCAAATTTGTTCAGTGGACTATGTCATCTACCAGCCTCTGATAGACATTATTTTCACCCTAATATTGCTAAAAATATTGAGAAAAAATGAGCCATGCATTATGCATGTGGCAAGTACTGAGCATGGGACAGACTCAGATCTGGAAACTGCAGTCATGGGACTGACAGTGTACTGGGGAGGACAGTATTAATCTTATCATTGTATCAGATTAAAGATTGCAACAGTGCTAAAAGCCTTGAAAGAAAAGATGGAGGAGCTTCGAGGATATATTGCAAGGGGAACTAGTCTAGTTCGAGGGTGAGGTCAGAGAAATCCTCTGTGTATTATGCTACTGTCTTCTAGTCTTTCCCCTGGGCTCCCACACTTGAAATCCCTGTTGCGACCCTCACTCTCACCTGGCGCTCCTCGGCCCTGGGCCCTTGTCAGGCACGGCTGTGTCTAGTCAGCCTTGCCCTTTTCATCGCGATGTGGGTTTTCACTGCGATGAGTCATCCAACATTTGTTCCCACTGCTTTTATCTCATTTCTAACAAGCTGTCTTTTTAATTTGCCCTGGATCATACTAAATTCTAGTCTGGTCCCTTGAGCCCTTGGAAACGCCATCTAGCTTCATTTTGCTTACCATTCTAATCCTTATTAATCCTCAGCTCTTTCAACCAGGCAATTGATAAAGATATTCTGCACCCAGAATACAATTTCCTTCCTTCTCTGGTGTACACTTCCATTGCCCTTCTAAAAATCATTTCTTTCTTTTTCTTTAATCCAAATAGCAGAATAGACAGCCCTGCCTCAGTATTCATCAGGATTGGTTCTAGGACTGGCTGTGGACATGCAAATCTGTGGACACTCAAATCCCTCATAAAAAATGTTGTAGAATTTGCATATCACCCATGCACATCCTCCCGTACACTTTAAATCATCTCTAGTTTACTTACAATAACTCATGCAATGTAAATGTTATGTAAATGGTTGTTATGCTGTATTGTTTAGGGGATAATGACTAGAAAAGAAGTCTGTATAGATTCAGTACAGATGCAGTTGTTTTAAAAATATTTTTATCCCCCACTGGTTGAACCTGCAGATGTGGAACCCATGAATATGATGGGTCCGTAGTGTTTCAATGCACAGCTTCAGTGAGTGGGTCAGAACAACCCAGGACACAATGACAAGGGTGTAAGATGCTGTATTCTCATCTCCAAAGCAGTTATGTGCTTAGTTTGGAGAATGTCTCCAAAATGACAGGAACCCGAAACTCTCAGAGATACATTTGTCAATGGCAGACTTAACGGAAAATATACACTCAAATATTGATCCTGCAACTTCTCAGGCAGGTGACTATGAGTCCTTTAGGTTCCCATTCTTCAAATGCAAAGGGAATATAATAAAGTTTGTGTCACAGAAGTAGGACATGAAGCTCTTCGAAAGTTTGTTTTCATGAAATGGGAGTATCTTAAGAGTTTGTGGATAATAAATACAGTAGAGTGACTGGATTAGTTGATTTGGGTTTCCACTACTACACGGAAGATTCTGGGTGAAGACCCCAGAAGACATGAATATGGGAGTTTCAGTCAGCTTTCTTGTCACTGGGACAAAATATCCAATATCTTCAATTTAAAGATAGAGAGGTTTGGTTGGTGATTTCCAGTGGGTTCATTCCATGGCTGGCTGGTTCCAAGGCAGAATGGCATGGTAGAAGGGCCTGGTGGAGGGAGGGTGCTCATTCTATGGCACCTAGGAAGTGAAGAGAGAAATGAGGAGCCAGGGACAAAAATACACTCTCCCAAGTGACCAACCTCTTCAGGCTGGGCCCCACCTTCTAACAACACATTCAGCTACTGAACTTGTCTGTGGATTCCTTTACTGATCATCCAATCGCTTTCTAAATGCCCTCTGAATGCAATGAGACTTTGGGAAAACATTTTAGATGTAAAACATAATAATGAGGAAGGAAGTTTATTCAATTTAACTTGGTTGTTGCACCAGCCACACACCATGGTAATTTTATAAAGTGGTTGAACATTGTTTGATATGGCTCCCTGTGAGAGGTGGGGAATAATTCTCTCAAAGTCAAGAGGGTTTCTGAGTTGATTGTAACCGATGGAATGCAATGGAGTTAGTTGTGTGACTCCTGATGCTAAGTCAGGTGCCCTGGCCACTCTTCCCCTCACTGAAGGAAAGGAGAACGGGGGCACCATGTCAGAAATGAAACTGCCCTGAGGCCAGCATGCGGGGAATCACAGGTGATGCCACAGCCATCAGCCCAGCTGAGCCATCTAACACCCCACCACCTGCTGTCAGCCACCTGGACGCACACCCTGCCTGTCCAGCCTAGCCGAGGTGTCAGATGATTAGCGCCTAGGCACTGACTGATGGCTATTTTTTGACAGATTCCTAATGTTACTCATAGCTTAAAATGGACTTTAAGATAAGATTTTCTTTTTTCGTACTGGGAATTCAACCGAGGGCCTCTGCACTGTGTTACATCCTAAGACCTTTTTACTTTTTATTTTAAGACAGAGTCTCCAGAAATCATAAGTTAGCCAAACTCAGTCCCCAAAAGACCATCCCTGGACTTTAGATGCCACTGACCAATACTAGGTTGTTACCTGTACTTTCTACCAACAGACTGTAAATCAGTTCCACTGACTACCTTGAGCTTCCAGTAGGTGACTGGATTCGCTGAGACCTTACTGTTGATCTCTCACTGTGAAGCAGCTCTGATAGGCAATTACTGCCTTCGATGAATTTTTCAGTGGCATAAAATTGCAAAGTTGACCCTACCTCCTCCTTGTTAATGACCTAGCATGAGTCAGTAAGGTCTTCTGGGCCCCAGTGTCCATTAGCAGCCTGCTCTAAAAACAGCGGTTCCCACTGAGGGTAGGTTTGCAACAAAGAAAACATTGTGTGGAGAAAAAGATTGAACTCATGAGGTTCAACAGGAACTTCCAAATCAGATTTCTGGAGCACAGTTTGCAGTTTCTGTGGGTTTTGAAGGATAAACTCATGCTAGCTTTATAATCCTTTCTGGGAGGCAAGTCACTTTATGTAAAAATATCAGGTGACATTGGACTCCTGTTAGGAAATAATACTCATGAAATTCACAGCTGCTTTTAAGCAACCAAGCTTATTAACATTTTCCAGCAGTGTTGATGGCTGCAACAAACCAAGCAGGTACTTTGATATTAAGAAAAGTTTGAGGCAGGTTGATCCTTCTTCTGTTCAAAAATTGGGCCATCACCTGGGCATGGCGGTAATGCCTGTAACCCCAGCTCTCTGGGGGGCTGAGGCAGAAGGAAAGCAAGTTCCAACCCAGCTTGGGCAATGTAGTGACTTTGTGAAGCTCTAGTTCAAAAGAAAGATGATTAAATAGAGGACTGGGAATGTTAGCTCAATGTGCAGGCCCTAGGTTCAATATACAGGACCACAAGACAGAGAAACCTCAGGTCTTTTGTGTTAAATCTTAAGATTCTCTCCGCATTATTCTTAAGAGTTCTTATCACATACCTTTATGGATAGCTATTTCAGGAAGAATTCTATTCCAGGACTTCTAATTAACCAAGTATGAACTCCATATTTTATCATAGGCGAATTAATTTTTTCAGGAATAAGTTTCTCAAAACCCAGAGATTTTTTCTTGAGTAGGCCATTTGATGATGTGGGGAGGCAATTTTGTATTATTTGGGGTAACATTAACTGCTGTAACAAATGGGCTTCCAAGTATGAGTGGTTCTAGAAAAGAGACATTGATTCTCACTCACAGAAGAGTGTGATACTGGCATTCGTGGTCAGAAGGTGAGCCTTCTGGGAAATATGCCAGAACCCATTTTCCTCATTTGTGTTCCTGTCTCCTACGAGCCTCTCAGAATCTCCTGCCATCTAGATACCAACAAGAAAATAGACGACACTTCAGTCAGAAAACAACACATCAATTCTACTCAAAATCTATTGGAAGAAATATATCATATGACTCCACTACGTACAAGGGATTTTGAAAAATGGACTCGGAATTATTGAAAAACATGGATAATATTTAAATTACAGTAGAAGATTCATTGCCATTAATGCGGCTCCCAAGTGCCATCCAATGTACAGACAGGCTCATAAAAACATTACGGTGTGCCCTCATCTACCTTATTCCCTAGACCTCACACCAAGCAACTTCTGGCTCTCCCCTAAAGTTAAAATGACCATGAAGATAAATATTTTGCTTTGGTTCAGGACATCGAGGCAGCCACAGCAGTGCAACTAAAGAACTCATAAAATAGGACTACCAGAACTGCTCCAGAAAGCGGCAAAACCTATGGGAAAAGTATATTCTGAAGGAAGTTAATGACAATGTGTCTTTTAGTATGATAAAAAATTTTTAAATGTAAATGTTCATTGTATATTTTGATCATACCTTATATTCTCTTGCTGAACATCTGCTTTACAGCTGAACAGAGAGCATACATCTTGGTGAAGAGATAGCTGTCTCCTCTACACAAGGTGTGGGTTTTGTACTTCATGTTATTTTACCAGAAAAAATACAATAACAGAAAACATTCAGTGTATCTTAATTAATGTGCCTGACTCCATGGCTTCAAAATGAGTTTGCAAAATTACAATTTAATTTCCTAGAACTCAAAATATTTACACTTTGAAACCCCATCCCTCTAGTGCAACAGAATAATTTAATTGTAGTCTCAAAGGGTTTTACTTTCCAAAATTCATGGCAGGGTTCTAGGATGGATTTCTAAAATGCTGGACAGCAGAGCAGGAATCTTATTATTGATTCCTCTGTTGATAGAAGTCCTCATGAGATGTCCATGAAAGCAGAGGTCACATCCTTTAATTTTAGTGGTTTTGTTATGGTATTTTCAGGGAATGGGGATTTTTGTTTCTCTTCCCATAAAATGAGTCCCCTAGAATGGAGGCATTGAGGTGGTTGAGTGTTGGTCTTCTTTATTTTGAGATCCTAAGTCTCTTTTACTACTCTTTAGTTCTAAACTCAAGGGTAGAGATGGAGGGAGAAAGTTTTAGAAGGTAAAGCTTTCTCTTTTTTTAAGTTTCTGGCAAAGAGATTTTTTCTTTCCCTTGCCTTTTTCTCAAGTTTATACAGTTTCTCCAGTATGTCAGATATAGTCCTGTCCCCAAATCTTTTCCATATTGATCATGAATGGATTTCCAGTACTTAGAATAGAAATTGGCAGTCATCACTTCAGGACAAATGATATAACTCTCATTTCATACAAATGAATGATGGGCATTAGAAAGGCTAAGAAACTCACAAAATGTTCCAAAGCTATTAAATGGGAAAGTTGGGCATTTAACCTAAGCAGTCAATTTGCAATCATATATACATAATTCTTTGTTTTCTCCTAATTCATCTGTAGTGCATTAGAGAGAAGCCTGTCTTTGAAACATGTAAACTCCCTTACTTACCAATCTCTTTGTGACATTGGGAAAATTGTCTAATGTCATAGTGTTTATATCCTCATCTAAAAGTAGAAATAGCCACACATCTCTCACAGATGATTGGGAGGTTAGATGCTGAAGAATCCAACAGAGAGAAGGTAATATGTCAGCTATCTGTGGTTACACCTACTTTTAGCAGTATAGCAGACAGTCACACAATCACAGTGGCATCAGTAATAAATTGGTTATTCATATATCTGTACCCAGCAGGGGTCCGACTGGGCAGCTCTGCTGATCTTGGCTGAACTCATCCATGAATTTAGGGTCAGGTTACCTATCAGCTGATCTAGGCTGGTCCTGCTGGATGAATGGGTGACTCACCTCTGGCCCATTTGTATCTCTTCCCCTGGAAGGTTAGCCCAAGAATGTTGTCATGGTGATAACAGAGACTGTGTGGAAACACACAGATACTGCAAAACCACAGCTGAAAAGCAGCACAAAATTACTTCCATTATATTCTGCTGACCGAAGAACCTCACCCAGATTTGAAGGTTGGGGAAATTGACTCTGTCTCTTTAATAGTAAGAATCCCAAAATTACAGGGCAGGGAGTACAGACATAGAGACAGAAAATAATTAATACCCTCAGTCTTCCACAGTAATTAATAAATTTCAGTTCCATTTTCTGTGCATTTGAGGAATATTAAAACTTAGAATCCACTTAACAATTTTTTTAAATTTTATTTTATTTTAAAGATAGTAAAACCCAACAAAACAAAACAGAATAAATCCAGTCAAAACACAGCAGTGAAATTAGTACAGAACAAAAAGCAGGGTAATAGGAAAACAACAATCGCTACTATAGTATATCTTGTTATCTTCACAGTAGTTGTCCATTCCATCAGATATAGCAAAATCAGACCAATACAAAACAGAATAGAACCAATCAAAACAGAGTATTGAATAAAGCAAAAATAAAAAAGTTAATAAGAACAAAACAAAACAGTGAGAACAATATTAGACTTCAAAAACAAGACAGAAAAAAGTCCAGCATATTTGCCCTATTGCATACTGTTATCCTCCCTGTAGATGCTCAGACCGTCAGCCCCATGCCTGTAAATTCAACCAAACAATACAATCCTTCAGTTGGTTTTTGTACCTCAGTTGCTATCAGCTCAGGCTGACCTCCAAAGCAGCTGGTGGCTTATGGGGTGAGGGGGTTTGATGATTCTCAGCCTGTGTGCCAATAGCCTCACAGGAGGCAATGACTTTTCTCTTCCTGGGCCCTGCATGGTCTGCATGGCTTACCAGAAAGTTTGGTTAGTTGGTTCTTTGATTGACTCCTCCTAGTCCCAGCATGGCTGAATCTCAGGAGTCACTATCTGACTTTTCTTTCTCTCCCTGGGCCCCATGTGGTCTTCTTTACAATTCTTCTGGAGTCAATTCCATCAGTTTATTCAAGGTTCTTCCCCTTCCATCCCATAGAACAAATATCTAGCTGTGCTCCAGAAGGGAGACAGGTGGATGGCAAGACATCAGTGCAGATGGGCTGTGTTGTGGTTTGTTTAAATGTCCTCCCAAAGCCTCATGCAGTCATGGAGGCGACTGAGTCCAGTGTTGTGATTGGTTCATTGTCTAGCCCTGGATTGGCAGTGTAAGCACTGCATGCACCCAGGAGTGGGTAACCTGCATACAATATAAGGGGGGGAAGGAGGCGTGCTTTCCTCTTTTTGCCTTTTTGCTCTTGTCACTTGCAGCTGCCATGAACAGCTGCCCCTCAGCCATGCCACCTTGCCTTGGAGCCAGTGAGTATGAAACCTCCAAAAACTTTAAGATAAATAAACCTTTCCTTCCTTCATTTTGGGCATCAGGTATTTTGTTTCAACAACCAGAGAAAAGTAACCAAGACAGGCTGGCTTTCTAAATGCAGGCAATCTGAGCTACTCAAATGTGAATAACTAGAAAAAAAGCCAAGTGTGTCTCTCTTGTCTACAAGTAAAACTTAAACATTTTGATACATACTTGGGAACTAAGTAAAAATTCCATCAGTCTAGTAATGTAGGGGAGCTACCAAGCTCCTTCTTGTACTGCATGAAGGCCGGGATCTCTGGGTATAGTGAGCACATAGTAAGTGTGCTGTGCAATGTACTCATTTCCTAACCTTTCTCCACTGCTTTGGCTGTGAATCTAAAAATGAGCACACATGAACTTGTGGTATGATGATAAAGACAGAAAGGGACTCTCACTCTGGATTCTGGTTTCTCCTTGCATAGAATATCTGAATACAATACATCCTACATGATATGGCAGATTTCCTTCTGAAATTTCCATTTGGGCTGTCTGCTCTACTCATAATCCTTTCAGTAACAACTGTGAGTTCTTTTTCCCTAGTGAACAAATTGCTCTGGTCTTGTTTCCTCCAAGAAAATTTGCTTCTGCCTGCTCTGGGCTTCATTATGAAGTTTTTCTTACACTAACTTGGTTTATCGTATAGCGAAGAGGTCATGGAGTAGTCTTAGTTTGCAGCCCCCAAAACATCCCTTTTTGTGTAACAAGATGGCAGTACTGTGTCTTCCTGTTTGAAACTCAACTGCAGAATTTTTTTCTGTAGGCGTCTATTCTTAGTCCTAAAATATCTGCCTGCACCTATGGACAGAAATTCATTTAACCAACACTTTCTGTTGAGCACTTAGATAATGTTTGGGTTTATTCTGAGTATAAACATGGGAGAAGATGTCGAATGTGCCTTTTCTACAACCAAGTGTTATAGATGAGCTAATGTTTCAACCATGCAAGTAACGGAGCATTAAAGCTATTATTTAAAACCAGCCAACAAATAATCATCCCTCTTATACCTATTACTATCCTAACCACTCCAGCAACAATACTGTGCAGGAGAGAGTTTTGCAAAATCTATATTCACATTAGGAGAAGGGTGGGAGATCTCCAGTCAATCTGTGTTGGACAGAATACTTGGTAGTTTTGCATTCCATTTGCAACTATTCATTTTCAACTTCCCAGAGTTGTGAAGAAGAGATAAGTAGTATTTTTCTGGTCCTTGAGATCAGGTTCCTGAGAAGCCACATGTTTGGTCCACTTAGGCTGTGGTTTCCCACTGCAATATACTACAAAGATTTATTTGTCATAGTAATGATAGCAATACTAGGCTTTTACTATATGCCAAATTGTGTTTTTAGTGCTTTACATGTTTTAATTTACTCGATGCTCAAAGCAATCCTGTGGTGGATAGTATTAATAGTATTATCTCCTTACTGAGGTGGCAGCTGGAAGAGATTAAACAATTTGCCAAGTTCACATTGATGGTAAATAAAAGAGCTGCAGTTCAAAATTTAAGAGCTCAAGCTCTTAACCACTATGATACATACATGACTATTTACTGATAAACACAGTTTAACACAGCCAAAAATTCATCTTAAAACTTCACCACTGATATCGTTGCCATATAAAATCCTACTTAAGCATTATATATTTTCCTCCATAATCTTCCTGTTTTAGGCAGCTTTCCCATTGCTGGACACATCACCAACAATCACAGGTTAAAGAGGATTAATTTGGCTTGCATTTTAAGGAGATTCAAACCATGGCCAGCCAGACCGAAGTGGAGACATCATGGTAGAAGGGCACGCTGGGGCAAGCTGCTTAGCTGATGGTGGTCAGTAAGCAGAGCAGGGGACAGTGCCAGAGAAAGGGTGAGACTCCAGACATAGACCCGTAATACCACACCTCTGTCTCCTACCCAGACACACCCGGAAGTGAGCTCCACCAATCCCAGGGCAGATCCCAAAACCAATCAAAGTGACATTGCACCTTGACCACCACACCTCTGAACACACACATATGTGCAATTGAGGTGTTACTCAATGATTTCAACCCCCAAATGATGTTCTAGTAAAAACAAGATCTAATCCTGCCCCTTTTAGTTAGCCTCGTCATCCACAAGTCCCTCTGGACAGAGCCTCTTTCATACTGTCACCAACCATAAATAGTGAGTCAGTTGCTCACCTGGATCTTATTTCTTCTTTTTAAAAATATTATATATTGTTTTCTTTTGATGGCAAAAGTAGTACACAATTCCTAAGAAAACTAGGGAAAACAGAAAGGTGTGGTAAAGAAAGTAAAACCATAATCCTTGCTCTCCCCAACCAATTTGGTTAACATTGCTTCTAGAGCTCCACCAGTAAGCGTGATACCGTGATACTGTTTTACATGGCCTTTGTTCACTGAGTGTACCATGAGTATTTCCATGATTCATTAACTGCAATATGACAACAAATGACTACATGATATCCCAGTGTATTCATTAATATATTGCTTAATACACTTACATAAGCTTCCTGTGTCATGTTCTCAGCAATTTCTTCAGGAGCAATTCCAATTTACAAATAGTGTTGCTGAGTGGAAATTATGCTTTAGTAATAATTGTCAAACTCTTCTCCAAAAATGTGTGCTGATTGGCACTTTCATGAATATTTAAAGGGAACACCTGGACCCTTTCTGAGCCTGCCTCTGCAAGGCCTTCAGTTGTATTGCATTTTCCTGATCTACATCTGGCCATTTCAAGTCACTGGACCATATATTAGCCACTGTGGGGCCACTGAAACCCATGTGTGCACAGGTAGGGAGACTGCTCTCTGCCCACTTGCAGGCTGCTGGTTTTAATCTCATTTCACAATGACAAAAGGAGAACTTCCTATTAGAAAATCATCTCGTGCCTGCAGACTCAGGGAGTGAAGCCCTCTTTGCTTGCAGTAAACGGGCACATAGAAAGATATCAGATGAAGCTATTCTCTCTGGTTTTAACTAGACCATACACCCACTCTTCTATTTTCCTATTGATAAATTTTTCCCAATTCAACTTTTAATTAAGTTCAAGAATATCCAAATAATTAATTCTTCTCAGAACTTGCATTCCAAACCCTCACTAACATGAAAACTAGTACTAAAAATTTCAGGGTAAATGAAATCTCAATGTTAGATCGGTTCTGTTCACTAAAATATATATCCAAAAAAGATATGGTTTTTCTGTACAATAGAGTATTATTCAGCCATACAAAAGATAAACTGGAGACTTTTACAGGTAAATGGATGCAACTTGAGTCCATACTTACAAGTGAAATAAACCAGACTCTTACATGCAAGCATCATATTATCTCCCTAGTGCGAGAAACTGAAAGAGTAAATAAGGTATTGTAAATGTCTGATTCTGGAAATAATGTCATGTTTTCACAGAAAATCATTATCTCCAGTGTTTCACCATAAAATGTTTCTTGAAATTTTAAATTTCTTGGTAATGTTTTATAGTTTTCTGTATGCAGATCTTGTAAATTTTGTGGTGAGATTTACCACTATTTTGTATTTTATTACTCTTATAACCCATGTGTTAATTTTCACTGGTTACCACTGAGTGGAAGTATAGTTGCTTTTCAATACATGTTTAAATTAAAAAAATAAAGTAAAATACATATCCAGGGCTTAAGATATGCTAAGCTGCAAGACATGTTCCTGTCTGCAGGGAGACCACAGCATGGAAGGAAGGCAGATAATGAGAGCAATAAATGGTAACTGGGGTGTACACATGAGACTATTCACAGTATTTTTCTGGTTGTCTTTGAAAGATGCCTGGTAGGAGATAAATGCTACACAGAAACTAAACACAGGCAACACACATCTTAGGTGGTTTTGTTCTCAAGCAATCTCCCCAGCCTATACAAAAATGGTTAAAGGAATTTGTTGGAGACTTTGGGACTGAGTTTCCAGGTAGGAAGTTACTTCCCCCTATAGAGCATGGGGAAAGGAATGTGTCTCCTTCTCCTGCCAACTGAGAAGGGCACCAGAAGGCTGGTTTTCTGGAAGAAATCAGGGATTGCTTTGTGTGCCTGGCTGTTCAGTGCATTTGTTTCCCCGGTTGCTGGATCTTTTGAGCAGGTGAGTCATTGGCAGGAGAGGGCAGGAGGAAGGGAGGAGCTACACCTGCATTTTCAGGGAAGGTTCTTAAGCTTTTGAATGGGCCAAATGGACAACAGAGGCCTGATATTTAGCTATCTTTCTACTACCCCAGCCGGTAGAGACTTAGAGGGGACAGGGCCCCAGGAAGTTGGGGAGTACACCCCGAGGCAGGGAATGAAGTGATGGAGAGGCATCTGGTGAGGTAACCTGGGAGCAGACAGTTCCTT
>RJWT010025329.1:0-16171 GCA_004365215.1 Cuniculus paca | reverse complement strand
CTCACATTCTTGAATTTCTTAAGGAGTGGTAAAAAAAACCACATTTGTATTAGATTTAACCATGTTATCAGTGAATTTATGATTTTTCATAAAAAGCACTGAAAGATAAGAATATATGACCAGTAAGATGGTAGAGAAGGAAAGTGTCATAATAAAAATACTTAATCAAAGAAAGATACAAGCTAGGCATGGTGGTGCCTGCCTATAATTCCAGTACTAGGGAGGCTGAGGTGGGAAGATCACTACAAGTTCAAGGCTAGCCTTGGCTACATAGTAAGTTCAAGGGCAGTCTGAACTACATAGAGAGAGCCTGTCTCCAAAAAAAAAAAAAAAAAACAAC
Organism: Cuniculus paca; assembly: GCA_004365215.1. NCBI lineage: Eukaryota > Metazoa > Chordata > Mammalia > Rodentia > Cuniculidae > Cuniculus > Cuniculus paca. Next base: position 15,831 of record RJWT010025329.1, on the reverse strand, counting down.
ATACAAAAAGAGAAACAAAGAAACTAGAACAGATGAGAGATTTTTTTGTTTTATATCTAAACCCACAATAAACAATCATTGTTTTATAAAGTTAAGGAGTATAAATATAGCTATAGATATTTTTGCTTATTTGCCATTGTTCTACATTACCTCCTAGGTCTCTGCCAATCTTGGATTAATTTCCTTCCAAAGTAATTTACTATTTTATTTCTTTTATTATGAATCTACTTCTGACAAATTCTTTCAGTATTTACTTTTACAAAAATACCTGCTATGGTTTGGATCAAAATGTCCCCTAAAAGGCCTGTGTGTTTTGAAGTGGGGCTTTTGGAAGATCATTAGACCATGGGGTTACTAATTTCAACCATGAGTCCCTCTGGCAATGAGCTAAAAGCTGAATGTGCTGTTAGGAGGTGGGGCCTGGTGAGAGGAAGGAAGTCAATATGCCCTTGATCTAACAGGGTTTGCTCTTGTCCATAGCCCCATCTTCGCTGGTTATTTCTGTGTTCTCTGCTTCTGGCTGTCATGAGGAGAGCAGTTGTCTTCTGCCATGTCATTTCTGCTTTGGAACCAGTTAACCATGGACTGAAACCCCTGAAACCATGAGACAAATATAACCTATTTCTCCTTTAAGTTGTATATGTCTGGTATTTTGTCCCAGTGTTGAAAAACTGACTGACTAAACAGTATCTTTATTTTATATTCATCTAAAATTTTGTTGGACATTCAATTGTACATTGACAATTACTTTCATTTTCCATTTTTCAGATACAGTTTCATTGTCTTCTGACTTTCATCATTTATGTTGAGAAGTTGGCATTACTTTTGGCTTCTTTGTTAATAACATTTTCCCCTTTGCCTACTCTTTTTATTTTGAAAAAATTGAGAACTAAAAAAAATTGAAACAATGCTATGAAAGCCTATATATACTTTACCAATATACACCAATAATTAACAGTTTTTACATTCATCTTTTGTGCATGTTCATGTAATTAAGATCTTTTTGAATAACAGGAAGATGACTAAATAAATTTAGGTTGTATGTCGAGTTTCCTGAGAAGCTTATTCTGTGATGTAGTCTGTCATACAGGACACCTAGCAAAAGGTTTCTTTAAAATCAGCACCTATGAACAGAAGGGAAAATGAGAAGGAGTAGGAAAATACTTGGTTTTAAATACACTACTTTGTCATCGCTGAAAGTGAAAACCAGTAACTTTTGAGTCTAGGATGAGGAAAGAATTCTTCTTTTCCAAGCGATCTTTGACTTACAAGGCTAGATAGGAAAGCAAAATCATCACAGAACAAAAATACTCAGTAGAATATTCAATAATGAGCTGTTTATAACATTTGACCTCAATCAGAAACTTCTTTCTCTTAATAACAGAATCTTTCCTAATCTATCTTGCCTACAACTCTGCCAATTGTGTTTGAATTAGAAACTGTCTATTTAACCAAGTGATCTAAGTGATTTAACTTGAAAAAAACTGGAAGTATTAGTTTTCTATTGCTGCATGACATTACCCCTACGATAGTAACTTAAAACAGCTCTCATTTATTGTCTCGGTTTCTGTGGGGGAAGGAGTCCTGGCATGGTTTAGTAATGGTGTTCAGGGCCTCGTGAGTGTCATAAATCTAAAATTACAGTGCTAGCTGGGACTGTGATCTCTTATGACACTTGGGGGTCTTCTTACAAACTCAGTAGTTGTTGGTAGGATTTAATTCCTTATGATTATAAGAACAAGATTCCATTTTTCAACTTGCTTTCAGCAGGGATATTTCTCAGCTCCTACAGGTTACCCTCAGGACCTTGCTACATGGCTCTTTCATAGACAGTTTCCACATTGGTTGAGTTTTTCCTCCAGGCAAACCCGAGGATTTCACTTCGGTCTGCTACAACTGAGTCCTATATGACAAAACATAATTGTAGGCATGACTGCCTCATCATATTCACAGTACCCTCACTCAAGAAGGGCATATCACATCATGTATAGCAATGGGGAGGAATCTTAAGGGCTGCCTTAGAACTCCACATACTGCAGCAAGATTTAATGACATTGATGAAAACAATGTTTGCAGGACAGCTTGGTTCCTGGTCATAGCCATTAGTAACTAAATAGTCCAGTTAATAAATGAAAACAAACCAGACAAAAATGATAGCATTTTAAAAAGAAAATGATTTGGCTATCATGTGGTTAAGATGTGCAATTGGGAAAAAATATTAAATGCCTTATTTTTATTTTAAAAATGCTCAAGTACTCAGTCCTGAAACAAAGGAGGTTATGTTAGCTCCCGTAACACGTGTTGGAGAAATTTTGTCTAAGTACACTCAAAAGTTGATTCATTTTTTTACCCTAATTAGGGAATAATTATAGTTATAAGAAATAGAAGTAACTTTGGTTTTTAAAAACTAGTTTTGTAAGATAAAACCATACTCCACCCTATTTACTAGGAAACTTTGGTGTCCCTTTTAAATTGCATTATGTGGCTTTAAATTGGGAACAATTTCCCTAGGGTAATAAATACTTGCACTTGAAAAATGCATGATGTTTGATCAAATGATCCAGTTGGGTGTATCATATTCAGAGTCTTTTGCTATCTAATAGCTATCACTCAAAGATGCCACCCAGTTAAGAGAACTAAGCTTTATATGGTGAAGATTACATACATTCATATCCATAGGTATTAGTTTAGCTGACTAGACTGAACATTATATTGCTCTTTTAGCCACAGCCTTAGTTTTTGCCAGGAATAATGTTCAAAATTATTTATAAACAGTTAGGTATGGGAACTGACCAATCAGAATGGACGTCTTCCAAAAACTAATGGTAGGGACTTACTGTAGCATCTCAGCCAAAGACCACCTAGTTTTGGTTATTTCATTTCACTCTGAGGTAGTGGCCTACTGCATAAATGACTATGCTGAGTCAGTCACACTCATCAAAGTTAGGGGTAGCTTCCCTGTCAAACCATTTGCAAGTCCAAAACTCAGCACTGGAGCATTTAAAAAGACTTAAGAAAACTCTCTCTCCTCCAACCCCAAACAATCTTCTTTCTCAGGATGACATTTCCAAAAGAAGCATGAATAGCTAGGAATGTGGTAAGCTTTTGCTCAGTTTGCACTGTAGGATATTGCTCATGGAATATATTAGACGAGAACTCAAGTTATTATCATCTTTTGTCTTTAAAAAGGAAATGGAGAGAGGAAGAAGTTTATGCAATATTTTGCGGATGCCTGCTTTAAAAAATACTTTTTACTAAGAAGCAGGTTTTTTTACTCTGGGAATATTTACAAGGTAATATTACATAATAAGTGCCAGGTCTGATGGCCAGGCTGGTCATGGCCCTCAGAGTTAGTTCCCCTTTTAGTTTTTGCCCTGGGTCCCTCACTTCACTCATCCTTGTCTTGTTCTTGCTTTAGACCCTTGACCATAGGCTGAGAACTCTTGCTTCTCTTTTCCTTGGGGACTCAGATGATTTTGAAATACTGCGAACATTCACTTGTTCAGATGTATTTTCAGTGTTCTTGTTCCTATTTGTTTCTACTTATATTTAAAAAGGTATACAAGCACTATGTAACTGTATATTTGTAAAATAATTCCCCAAATGCAGAAGTATAAAGAGGAAGAAAGGGAAGGTCTGCTTTTAGGGTTTCCAGTCATCCACTTCCACTCCCTACTCTAGGTATAATTGCTGCTCTTCCTTGGTCCTTCCTCACTTGTTTCTGCATTAAGGTACATACAGATGCACCCTTGTCTAAAGTGTGATAGTTTAGGTACAAGGAGGCCTATTGTGTTCATTAAAAGAGGAAGATACAGTCTGTAGATTTCTACTTTGTCTCTCAGTAATCTTGAGGCGTTTTCCATGAAAGGAGTTACAGTAAATGCTATATAACAAAGTGTTCACCATAGCAATCGCACTAGCATGAATTGAGTGCCCGTTATGCATCAGACAATGTTCAGGCTCTTCAAGGATGGCATCTCTTTTAATTTTCATAGTAGCCATTTTTACATTTGGGAGAAACCAAGTCACTGGGAAACTAAGCAACTTAGCTAGAGCCACATAGCTAGTAAGCAGCATGTTAGTTCTGAAGGCTTTGTTCTAACCACTGTACTTTATACCTAGTATAAATACACCACTTTATTTAATATTCCTCCATTCACGGATACTTAGGTTATACTAATTTTTATTATGAGTAATGCTGCATTGGGAATTCTTGTTTAATAAGTCTTGATATCTCTGTGCAAATATTTCTAGGGGATAGAGCCCGAAAAATGTATTGTCTGGGTCACTATGTGCATTTCAAAATGTGATAGTTTAGGTAAGAAATGACCTGTTATATTAGTTGCTATTTGTTCTGACCATGGCCAAATTCAGAGCATACTGTCACAGGTTTGTTTGTGGCCCTTGAGAAATATCTGAACCCTCCAGACCAGTTTATCCTTTCATAACAAGACTTCATTCTCTGTTTCTCAGACCTACAAAACTTTTCCCTGTTCTGTCTGCAAAGAGGAGTTGGCTAGTTCATATGTTGCTGTGCTCCAAATGCTGTTTATTTCATTTGTAGTTGATTAGAATAAGAAGAAGGCACTATTCCCTAGGGGACTGAGTGGGAACCAGAATTTCATCTCCCTGGCACCTGCTCAGATCTTTTTGGTTGCTTGTACTCTCACAGTATTCTTGGTTATAATCACCCTTGTGGTTACAACAATATAAACTCATATTTTGTACCTTGTTTTGTTTATTCAAATGTTTCCTCAGTCTACATCTTAAATTTTTTAGTTGAACTCATTTTACTACCCTTGCTACCTTTCTCTCTGCTACTGTAACATAGTCACTTTTTCAACTATACTGAACACTCAGTGTAAATGTCATTTGTTGAAGGTTTCCCTTTCTTGTGAACTATGTGAGAGATCCTCATTTGGGAATATGAGTGAGGAAATTTTTATAAGGGTCTGACTGGTGATACTTTTTCAAAAAAAGACAGAATTTGAGCTTCTAGGCTGTGCTTGTTGGTAGAATTGTAGTCTGGCTCATTGGAAAACATTCTTTCTGCTTATACCTCAACACAGTCTGTGCTCTGTTGAGTCTTTAATAAATATTTGATATGAGTTTTGTTCTTTGTCCTTTAGGTAAAATGATGGTAGAAAGTCTAAATCAGATATTTAAGAAAAATTCAGTTACAAGTCTTTTTTCACTTTTACATACATCGGTTTCTCAGACAAGTATATTTTTCCCCTTCATTTTAACCCTTCCTTACCCATTTATGTAATAAATGGGCTCAGTCTGGAGGGCTCTCACCTTCCATGAAGATAGAAATTCATTCAAAAGTCTTGTCAATGAGTTAAAGTCAATTCCTTAAAGATAACTTTCACCTCTTTGCAGATTCTTGAGTCCTCCTTGCTGTGTGAGACAAGGGAGTCATGAAGGCAGGTCTTCTCCCTTAAAAGGGGAGTTGGCTGGAATAAAATGTGTTGCACTTGATGTGAGCCATCAGTAGAGATGGAACTAAATGGAATTGAGGGATCCTCAAAAAGTAGCATCTGCTCTTATTACTGAGTCTGTCATCACACAGAATAAGCCATAAAAGCATTTCATACCCTAGAATATTCCCCAGAGCCAGCTGTGGCACATGCTTGTAATCCCAGCACTCAGAAGTTGAGGCAAAAGGATTGCAAGTTTGATCTCAGCATGGAGAATTTAACAACTTATCAAGACCCTGTCTCAAAATAAAAACAAACAAACAAAAAAAAGGCCTGGAGATGTGACTCAGTGCAAAGGCTTTCAGTTTCTCAAGTATTGAGTATCCTCTGTAGTGAAAAAAATCTCCAAATTTACTTCAAGTCTGGTGGTCTTCTTTTTGGGAGGAGAATGTCCAAGGTTAAATAAACAAAGCATAGAGGTAGGCTGCTAGTAGACAGTAAACTAGAGAGGATAAATGAAAATTCTTGCTTTTATTAGTTATATTTGAGACACATGATCTGTTTCTACTTAAAATATGATGTGCCAGTAGAAGCATTTATGGCCAGAATATTGCTAGATATAATACTAATAAAAAGTTTGTATTTGAATGAAGTTTTTCATCTTCTATTTTCTTATACTTTCAGTCATTGCTGGGTCAAATTAATTGAAAAGGGTAAATGTTGCATAGCATTTAATTCCTGCTTAAGTTTCTTTCTTTTTTTCTGCTTAAGCTTCAAATAGCACCCTTTTCACTGATAATTAAAACATTATCATTAAGAGTGTAGGCTTTCAAATTATTCCACTTGGTTGCTGAGAACTCTCATATTCCACAGAAATAAGCAAATATCTTTGTAGAAGATAACATCACCATCCTTCTCCTCCTCATCATTATGACAGCCATTCTTACTGAAGAAAAGAACATTTTCATGTTAGCATATATGAGTTTTCATAGCTCTTCCCTGAAGTTCCATATGTTCTAAAAATATATGGAAATTTCCACAGGCAAGGCTAACCTTGCCCCTTACTTTTATGTAATAGACAAGCAAATTTTGTGGAAGCTTTTTCTTTTCTTTTCTTTTCTTTTCTTTTCTTTTCTTTTCTTTTCTTTTCTTTTCTTTTCTTTTTCTTGTTTTACAGACTCCATAGTCAGAAAAGGATCAGATCCCACTTTCCGGTGGGATGCGATTCCATGGAAGGAAGCCACTACACATCTCTTGCCATACACTGACATCATGATACTAATCATATTCACCACTCACTGTTAGTATGTAGCTCCCAAATCACGCTGAATCAAAGAGCTGCCTGAATAATTGTAAAGCCACCATGAGATTTTCTTTGAAGTTATTGCTGCATATTTATGAATAAATATATTTTTTACTGGGTTGCCTCTGGAAAGTATTATGAAATGAAGAAGGAACTTGTTTGGGACAAATTCCTCTGTGCAGGAGAACATAATCAAATCTCTTGAATTCTGAATAGTAGTGTTTTCTAGGTTAAAGTCTACCTAAAGAGAGATAAGAAAATTCTTTAGTTCATTTAAGTGTGAAAATGTTATGGAATTATTGCTTTGACTATGTTTTGAAAGATTTGGGGGAGGATTTAACACACACATGGAGTTATATGTGTATTTTTGAGATGGTGTCTATGCTATAGTTCAGCATCCTGAACCACATATTAAAAATCAGCAGTGTCTCATTGCTTGCAGCACCATCCTACATTTGAGGCAGTTTAGTTGCTGCCCTTTACATTTACTCTCTGACCCTAAGTTCCTTTGGGCAGCTGCTGTCCAGAAAATCCCTAAGACCATGAGTAAAGGGACCCTCAAATTCTGTATTGTCTTCTCTTTAGATATTAGTGCAAATCTGGAAGCAGGCTAAGTTCTCCACCCTCCTTTGAACCCTGAATATTGAACTTCTGGTTTAGGGACCTAGGTTGAGAAATGGTTAATCCTTCTAGTCCTTGATTTACATGGGCCATTTTCTTTTAATATACCAGCTCAGGCCTTTAGCAGATATCAGCAAAATTATAACAGGCATATATTCAGAAAAGGAAAAATGACAAATGAGCTTAAATATGAAATCTCATACAACTAGATAGCCAAATCTACTTCAATAATCTCCCAAAGTAAATCTGATGGTTTTAAATGTCATCTTCTGTCTCAGATGTTGTATATTCATGCTCCTTTCTGTTTGTATTGATAATTGAGAATTGATTAGATTTCCAGGTGTGTTTAAAAAGTGATTGAGTTATAAGCCACTGGATGTCACTCTTAAGCTGTGCAAGTGTGGTTTGCCACAGTAGAGATTCTCGATAGTGAATTGGAAATAGAAATTTAGAGGATATAGCCAAGGGTGAAAACCATTTGAACTGTTTGGATAGGAACATTTGCATTGTCAGTGAACTACGGCAGAATTTTCCTTTGGATTCCTTTATATTTTCTCTAGATTCATTTCCCAAAGGTGGTTAGGCTGAACTAATAGAGAAAATCCCCCAGCACCAAAGCCAAAAAGACTCATTTATCCATCCAATATCTCCATTGATCACATGCTAAAATCAAGGTGTTGAAGTATGGGGCTACAAGAAAAAAATGAGTTTACAACTTGAATAAATTTAACTTTCTGGAGTTCAACTATGGTAAAAGAAAAGAAATAGGCCAGTACTATGGTCTAAACATACTTTCCAAATCTCATATTGAAATTGAATTGCTTATATTGAAGTTGAACAGTATTAATGGGTGGAAATTTAAGAAATGATTAGGCCATAAGGCCTTCACCTCATGAATGGGTTCATGCCATTATTAAGAGAGTGGTTTTATTATTGTACAATAGCTTTGTATCAAAATGAGCTCTCTACTGTGTGCCCTCTTGGTGTGTGACATCCTTCTCCATGTTGTGACTCAGTAGGTAGGCCTGCCATATGATGATGCCATATCCTTGGGCTTCCCAGCATCTAGCACTCTGTGAGAAGTTTCTTCTCTTTATAAATTATCTAGTCTGCAGTATTTTGCTATAGAAGCAGATAAAATAAGCTGTTATGCAAGAAATTCTGCCAGTTATTCCACTCAGTTTGCACCTCAGAGTAATTTTACCTAGTGTCTTTCAGTCTCAAGCCCAGTCATTCATATTCTGTTGAGATTTGACATGGGAATCTACAAACTGTATTCTTCAACTTTCTTTGCTGTCAGCTTCTGGTTAGGTTCTATTGATTGGAGTCACTGAAGGGGGATTAAAAAGTGATAGGAGGGCAGAAGGAATATTTCAGTTTCCAGTTATAGTCAGCCTTCCTCCAGCAGTAGTACTAAAGCAAAACGTCAGGTTATTTCAACATTTCTGGTATCAATTCTATATTGGCACCTTCTTGTAGTCAGGGTTTGCAAGGGAATAGATTTAATATAGGATATATAATTTATAGGATTATTTTATAATATTCATTCAAAAAGTCAAATGCAGAAGAGTGCAGGAGATCTGTCCATGCACTAGAGACCCAAAGAATCTAGCTGAGGGCCTGGATCCCACTGCAATGTCCTGCACCAATTCAGCTGAAGATCTAGAACCCATGACAATGTCCTTCACAAGTCCAACTGGAGGCCTAGAGCCCACGACGACATCTCATGCAAGTCTGTATCAAGGATCTGCATTGGGAAGGCCCAAAGGTCAGTAGAAAGTCTGTGCCAGCAGGGTGAAGGATCTGTGCCAGCAGGCTGAGGGATCTGCCCTGGAGTCAGGAAGTGTCACTCAAAGTAAGGACCAGAGCTCCCCCGAAGAGAACCACAACCTTCCTCAGTGATAGCAAGGACCTGAGTTCTTCTGACAATGGGAATAGCTGAGTTCATATCAGGAAAACCAGTGTGACAAGCTTCTCCAGGGGAATCAACAGCACACCATTTACCCCTCTGGTCCTCCTTTTATGCTGTTGACAACATAGCACAACCTGAGCCTGACCTTCCACACCCAGAACCACACTGATTCAGTTCAACTGGATGTTACAAGTTGACCATTAGTTAATCCACTGTCTTGGTTACTTTTCTCTCATTGTTGAGGCGAAATACCTGATGCCCAAAGTGAAGCAAGGAAAGGTTTATTTCTTACAGTTTTGGAGGTTTCAGTTCATACTTAGCTGGTTCCAAGGCAGGGTGGTGTGGCTGAGGAGCAGCCTGGAGGCAAGCGGCAATAGCAAATGGCAAAAAAGAGGAGCACACCTTCTTCCCTCCCTTATGTAGTATGCCCGCTCCATCCCTGGGTGGGTGCAGCACTCACACCGCCAATCCCAGCACTAGACAACAAGCCAATCACAAATGCTAGATTCAGCCACTTCCATGATTGCATGAGGTTTGGGGGGCCACCTAGACACAAACTATAACATCCACCACACACCTTGTCATGTTTCTCACCATCAGAGTTCATGTTACAATGAAGATGTCTTCAAAGGTCTAAACCAGTTGTGCAGTGGCACCTTGGTGATCTGAGTATCTAATCTGTGGAAATTCCACCCCCAAGCCTTCAGTATCTGGCACCAGGAAGTCTTTCTCAATCTCCCAGTCCTGAGTGGTAGCTGCTTCCCACAATAACTATGCTAGGATTGACTGAATGATCCTGTTTGTTGGTTCAGCCCTGCTATCACTGTATAACTGATCCTCTGTGTTAAACTACCTACTTGAAACACAATATCATTTGATTTCCTGATGGGATCTTGACTACAGAAACCATGAGAAGAAAGATATGGGCAGTCTATTTCCTCATTCAGTGTTGACCTTATATAGTTGTCATAATTGAGACATCTTGTAACACTGATGAGATTCTAAAGTTTATATGCATATTTCTTAAACAGTATAGGCAAGATCACAAGTCAACTGATGCTTAATCCAAAACAGTAGAACATAAAACTTAATACAAATAAAGGATCTAATGATACACTGACTTGTTCCTACAATGGAGTGAACTTGGCCTTGGTGAATTATGGACTACATGTTGCCTTTTCCTGAGAAATTTTAGGAAGATTTGACCATTGGATAGTTTTTTCTTTCATGTTGACTTGAGAAGCTTAGTTTTGCATATGTCTCCATACCATAACCATGCAAAGGTAAGTAGGACAATAATTGTTACTTTCAGAAACATTCAATCTATTAGGAGAAATTAGGCATGTAAAAACAGTGAAACAGTGGATGGCAATGTGGTAAGAACAAAACTCACAAGTAGAAACTCATTTATCATTTATTAACAGTCAGACTTCATGAGATAAGCTGGAAGAGAAGAAGGAAAACACAGAATATGATACACTGATTCTGCTGGAGATTTTATTTATTTGTACATTACTAATATTATTGCAGGTTGAATATCCTTTGCCTGAAAGATTTGGGACCAAAAATATCTAAAATGTCAGAGCTTTTCAGATTTCAGAATATTTGCATAAATTTTTACTGGTTTGAGTATCACTAAACTGAAAATCCAAAACATGAGGTGCTCCAAAAATTTTTGAGTGTCTCATTTGCACTCAAAATATTTCAGATTTTGGTACATTTCAGATTTTAGGTTTTTAGATTAGGGATGTTCAACTTGTATTTCAATATTAAAGATTTGTTTAGAAGAAGATGCTTGCCCAGTGAGTTCTGCCTAGTACCTCTCAATAACACACTCTTCAAAGGCTTAATAGACCAGGGTTAATTCTTCATTTTGTTCAGTGTTTTTTCATCCATGTGTTTGTTTTTCTTTCTCTAGGAAAAAAAATGTGACTATATGCCCTGATTCCATTTTCTATCACCCCTGATCCTTCATGTCTCGCTCCTGGAGTCAATGAAGTAGTCATTGTCTACTTAGTACATAACACCAGGATTAGAAAAGAAAGAAAAGAAACCTTCCAGTAATAGTACTGGGACCATCAGTCCAAAAGAGCTTTTGAATCTCAGTATATTTTCATCCTCTTACCAGGTCATTTGTCTTTGAGGGTGGTGACACACCAGGGTGAGAGATGACCTCATGGCAAGGAACATCTTCACAAGTTCTCATTTGAAGAAGTGGTTTTTGAAGAATAGGGAGGCGATGTGGGAGGGGGATTAGCAATCAACTCTTTTCTGCAACTATTAAATCTTTTGGAATTCAGTAGTTTTTCAAAATATATTTGCCTAAAATTCTTCAGAGATTCACTTAAAAGAGAAGAGCTACAAGAAAAAAGATAGATTTGAAGCCAAATAGGGTATTTGTTGCCTTTTTATTCTTCATGATTTGAGCTTATTTGAACAGTTTTTGTCCTGCTTACTGACTTAGCCTGAGGAAAAATTTCTCCCTGGTTTTGGGTACTGATGGGGATATAGAATAAATTTTCCCTGAAAATGCCCCTCCTAGTACTTTGAATTATATCAAAGCATGTTCCATGAATAATTCTTTGTAATTCTTTGTGTTTATTTTCTCTTTTTATGGCAACTCATTCCAGATGAATGTAATAACTTGATAGGTACTAATACAATGGAAGTAATAAACATTTAAAATGGTTTTATTTTATTCTAAAAAAAAATCTATGTAACTATTGCTTGCTGAGCAGAATGTAAAGATTTTTACAAATGTAGGATCTAATGAGATACTGATATGTTTTGAATATTGGTCCATGGGATTGCTGGAAGAACTTGGCTGCCTTACCACATTACGCTATAGATAAACTTCAGTATGGACTAATACAATTCATACACACCGTAATGGGAACCTCCTGCCTCTGAGTCACAGCAAGAAGTGAAGCCAGAGACTTTAGTCTGTAGTACTTGCTTGAGTTCCTAGATTTAAATCTGGGGTCATACTTTTATTTTTTTCTGAAGTGGGTGATATCATGGTGACCATGATTCCAAGGACAGTTAGGGGATGCTTTACCTTTCAAAAGAAATCAATGTGAGAGATTCTCAGAAGGTAAGCCAAAAGAGACTTTATTTTCAAATAAAAATATGTGAACAAGAGCCTACAGAGAGAACACCAGTAGAGGAATTTAGCTTTTGTTAGTTGGCCATCCAACCAGGATCTGTGAAGAAAGAAAATCCTAAATTCCACAAACAAAACAAACAAAAAGAAAAACTAACGAAGTTAAATCTTACTTTGTTACATCTCTAAATCATAAGATTACCTAAAAATCCCAAACTTGTAGTCAATTAAAATGTAAAACTGGCTCTTGTCATTTTGGATCAGAGAACTGTTTATTGGACTAGTTATTTTGCTATTTTAAAATATGAAGTTGGAGGAACATTTAATGCTAGTAATATCCATATAATGTGATTAAATTGCTTTGGGACAATAAAATTAATTTTTTTATCCCCACAACTGATTGTGTTAAGGGTAATTTGATCAATCATGATAAAACTAAATTCTGTTTTTGAGACAAGTTTCATGGCTGGTATGATGATGATTATTTTAGTTGTGAAAACAGTTTCAGTCATAGTGACCTAAACAACACAGGTGTGTGGGGCAATTCTCCAAGTCCTCTCTCAGAGAAAACATTGGCTTTTCTGGAAATTACCTGGGTCATTTGACATGTGTTTTGCTTGAACTAGTTTGATAATTTTTCCAATGCTCTTCTTTGCCAGAGACACAACTAAAATGTCTAGACACAGAACACAAACTATAGATGGAGCTTGCTTGCTTGCTCACTATAAGGCTTAAGTAGGCTTTTTCTGAGCTGGCAGGTACAGTTTTACCTAATAGTAGAAAAGCTATTGTTGGTCTAGGTCCATATTGCTTTGGGAGTCAGTGGAGTGAAACAACAGAGATCTGTAACTCACTAAGCCAGGAAGCAGAATACTACCACATTAGCTTCTCCATCAAGCTTATAACAATAGGCTCTTCTACAATAGGGTTTTCACTATTTTTGCTGCTGATCCTAATAATTGTAATTCTAATTATATGGAAAAATCAGTTTTCTAAAGAAAGCTATTTATATGATTCTAGTAGAAATTTCAAATGTAAATGTCAGGAAAAGAGGGGGTGTAAGTAATATGGAGTGGTGGGAATTATGGCAAATTGGAACATTTGTGTCCTGCTTAAAGGTGACACCCATTATTCCTCTTTGACCAACTGACACCATATGCAGATATCAACCCAGTGTTACCAGACTTTTCCTTTCTCAATAATAATAAGAAATCCAGGTCTTTATATAAAATTTCTCGATGTTTACATGTTGGCAATCTTCTAGAGTTTGAGGGAGCTAATTAATTATACCCCCTTTCTTCTCCTCTTGCATTTATTACCAATTGAGAAATGACACAGAAATAAGACAGATGGAGATCAAGATGTCAACATTATTACTGGTAAAGCTGATTGGAGAAGACTGGAATCGGCAGGCAAATATATTTTCTAATTACCACTCTCAGAAGAAATCATGGTTATGCCAAACTGCTTCGTAAGAGGAGAAAGAGGTGAAAAAGAAAGGGCTCAGAGTGCTCATAGATTGTTAATAGAATAACTTTACCCAATTAGGAAGTGAGGACCAATGAATGTCAAAACTAATATTCCACCCAACAGGGAGAGAAATTGGAGAGCTCTTAGACTGCAAATGTATCCACTGCTATGTGAAAATATAAGGGTTAAAGCCAGGGGAAAGGGAATTCTACCCCCATAGCAACGTGTTCATTTACAAAAATGCTATGCAGGGTAAACACCCATATAGTTTCAGCCTGCAGATGCCCAATTTGCAACCTCTGGTCTATAGCTACTATTTTAAACTTTATCTATTGCATTTTTTTTGTTCTAATTGTTTTTAGGACTTAAAACAACTCAGTAAAACTATTACAAGCATAAATACTAAAATTTTTTAAAAAATTCTCCACTTTGTGAAAATTGAACATGCAACAAAATAGCTTTTGATAGTTTTTGTATTAACTGAATAGCTGAATTTTCATGCATCGGATAGGCTTTTCTGATTATGTGTATTGGGAATAATTTTGGTTGATCTCCAACACTGTATGTTTTATTTAACTGATCCTGTAAACAGAAAGCTGAAATTCAGCACTCATAGCCCTAGTTCTGACTCCACACTTCCCTCCCATGTAGTCTTCAGTTTCCCATTTGCTAATACTGTTGCCTTTCAATTCTTTTCTTTACCTTTACGTTTCAACATCTGTGGTTGTTTTCCTACTGATGATTGGGATTCTTCAACAATTCTGGGTCCCCTGCCCTTAACCACCTCAGCCGTCTTCCCTTGAAAGGCACTGAGTAAACATTCTACCAAATTCAACAGCACGGAGCCCCCTACACTGTGATTATCCCATAGAACTCGATCCGGACCCTTGCACAGGAAATAGTATTCATAGTTTTTCCATTCTTGATGGTTTTGAAAATGGTTATTATTAAAGACAGTTTGTAACAAGGAGACCATTGGCCAAGGTAATGATATTTGCCATAGCAAAGTAAGACTTGTTCTCCTAGCTCAGAATTGTAAATAGGTTTCTTACTCAGCATAAAGAATAAATAAAATCATTTTTGAGGGACGTATGTTAAGATGCTCCCTAACATGATAGAATCTCAGGAAGTGTTTTAAAATCTAGACTTCACTTAAGAGAAAAACAAAAAACAAACAAAACAACAACAAAACTCCTCTCCTAAAATCACAGTTGACTAAAACATGTTTCAGATTTCATCATAGTGGTTGTCTGGAGCATTTTTGATGGATGCCCCTCATTTGCTTTTCTGTGGTTTGTTTTTGGCAATTTTTTGGCAAACAACACCCATGTATAAAAATAACAACCCTTTTCTTTCCTACTATCCCTGGAATTTCCTCATCTGAAGTTTTCTCCCACCAACATTCAAGAGATTCCTAGAAGGTCAGTCCAGGGGGGCACTACACAGGACACTGGAATTTATGCCTGGTGATGTCCTTTTTTGTTCAAAGTTGACCCTGTTGGATAGATTTACTGTATGTGTGTGGGGGAAAAATATCTCAGCTTGGGCTTCCTTAGTCTGCTCAACAATGTACCTTAAATTGCTGCTCCAACCTCTTCAACACACAAAGGAAATTAAACTCCACCAAGGCAGAGAGAAAGCCAGAAGGATGAGATCACTAGCCAGGCCTTTGCAATGAGTGAGGCACCTGAATCCTTGGAAGCAATCACCTACTGTCTTAGTTACTTTTTTCGTTGCTGGAACAAAATACCTAACACCCACAGTAAACAGAGGAAAGGTTTATTTAGCTTACAGTGTTTTAGATATTTCAGTTCATAATCGACTGATTCTAAGGCAGGTTAGTGTGGCAGGAGGGCAACAGTTCATGGTGGCAGAAGACAGCACAAGCAATGAGAGAGAGAGAGAGAGAGCTAAAAGGGCAAGTCTCTTTTGGTCCTTTATGTTGTATGCTGTCTACCCACATTGGTGTGTGTTTATGTGTGTAACACTCACACCCTTAATT
>RJWT010025328.1:0-16171 GCA_004365215.1 Cuniculus paca | reverse complement strand
AAGTTCTTCAGCTGCTCTTTGTCATGGAAGTATCTTATTTCTCCATCAATTTTGAAGGATAGTTTTGCAGGGTACATCAGTCTGGGTTGGAAGTTGTGTTCCTTTAGGACTTGAAATACCTCACTCCATGCTCTTCTTGACTTCATTGTTTGTGTTGAGAAGTCTGCTGTGCTTCTGATGGGCTTTCCTTTATAGGTGATTTGTTTCTTTTCTCTCACAGCTTTTAATAGTCTGTTCTTATGTTGAATTCTGGAATGCTGATAATTATATGTCTAGGTGTTGATTTATTTTGGTTATGGGTAATTATCTGTATGTCAGCTTCCTTTTCCATGTTTGGGAGATTTTGAGCCATGACTTCTTTAAATAGTCATTTTATATCATTTGTGTTTTCTCCTTCTTTTTCCTTTACACCTATTAGACTTATATTGTTTTTCTTTGTGTCATCTTGCAACTGCTGAATTGCTAATTCCTGATTCCTTGTTATTTTTAAAAGATGTTTTCTTTCTTCCTCACTAGCTGCCATCATGTCTTTGAGGTCTGAAATTCTATTTTCACATTCATTGAGGTGGCTTTGCCAGCTTTCAGTGGCATTCTTGATTTCCTGGATATCTCTTTGAATCTATTTCATGCATTGTAATTCTTTCTTGTATTCTTCATTCAAGGTTTCCATCGTTTTGCAGTGTTCCCCAATTTTTCCAACTATATCTTCTTTAGATGTGTTTAGCATTTCTTTCATTACATTCATCATCTCTTGTTTCACCTGGGAAATCATTTCTAATCTGAGTTCCTTTAAAGTTTCATAGAGTTGTTTCTTTAATTCAGTTGCTATGATTTCAGAAGTTTCAGGTGTGTGGCTCATATTTTCTTCTATGTCCATGTCTCTTTGGCTTGTTTTGGAAGGACTAGAGGTGCAAGATTGCATTTTGCTCTTTCATTTTGTCATTTTCCTGTATTCCACTGTGGGAGGTGAATCTTACGTGCACAGTTGAGGTGCCAAGGCTAGGTGAAACTCACAATGCACACCTTCAGCTCCAGCCAAGACTACCACTGTGGCTGTTCTGATGCTGGGTGGTGTCTGGGTGGAGCCCAGGCAGAATGCCAGGGAAGGTACAAACTTTCCAGGCCAATGAAGGTGGGGCACAAACTCCTACCAGTCTATTGGCAAGTTCCCTAGCTGCACAGCCAGGTGGAATTTGCTGTGTGCACTCCCAACTCAAGTCAGGCCCAGAGAAGCAGCTGTCAGGCCACTCCAGGTGAATGAGTGGGGCCCAGGCAGGACACCAGAGATGATCCGAATGTCCTGGGCCAATGGGGGACAGACACAAACCCCCACCGGGCTCCTGGGGAAGTTCCAAGATGGAAGGCTAGGTAGAATTCGCTGGCCATGCCCCTAACCCAAGTTGGGTGAAGAGCAGCCGCCGCTAGGCAGATCCAGGTGAACAGGCGGAGTGCAGGCAGGACCCCAGGGACACCCTGAATGATTGTGGCTGAAGGGGGATGGGCGCAGATTTCTATGGGTCTGGTTGCCCGGTCCCAAGCTGCACAGCTAGGTGGAGAGTCTGCTGTACTCGCCTCCAACTCAAGCCGGGCCCAGAGCAGCCGCCCCCACGCTGCTCCTGGAGAGCGGGTGGGGTGCAGGCAGGACCCCAGGGATGCCCCAAATGTCTGTGGGCGATGGGGGATGGACACAAACTCCCACCAGTCTCCCAGAGAAGTCCCAAGCTGCACGGCCAGGTGGAACTCACTGGTCACGCCCTCAACTCAAGCCAGGTCCAGAGCAGCAGCCGCTGGGCCGCCCCAGGCGAAAGGGTGGGCTGAACAGCCTCTCCCTTTGTTGGAGTGCTCTCTGAGCAGAGCCTGTCTCTGCCTTCCCTCTGAGCTGGTTACCTGAGAGCAGCCTCTCCAGTTGTTGGAATGCCCGTCTTTCTTCTAAAATGTACCATTCTTCAGTTCCCTTCACATAGCAGGTGCCCCACAAACAGGTATTGAAGGAAATGCATATTCAAGAAATCCAGAAGAATCACGTATCTGTGGATGGTTGAACTTAGGTCCTTTTATATTTGTGTTCAGAGAACAGCTTTTCAGGGACTGGGGACTTTTCTCACCCCTCGCTGACAAGGCAAAGTGGTAGAATTCTCTTACTGCCATTTCTACTCCAAGTCCTAGCCACTTCCTGGATGGTTGCATTTCTGCCCACCTCTGGCTCTGACTACCAGATTTCTATGCACACTCTTGGTTTATGTTGACCTCCTTACCACCCTCCTTGGGTCCATGCTACACCCAAACTTTGTGAGCTCTTCTCAACCTTGGTTGCCACATGCATTGAAGAGAGTGTAAAAGAATGCTGGCTAAGTTGGCAGGTGTGTGTGTGTGTGTGCGCGCTCACACGTGCGTTTATGTGAATTTTCTTCTTCATCAAGGACCTGTAAAGTTCAATGGATGTCCAAAATAGTCTGTGTCTCCTACATTGTGGGCTACTGAAAAGGCTTGTTTCTGGGAGAGGGATCACAGAAAATACAAATGAATCTCTGTTCAGAAAAGACAAATCTGTAGAGACAGAAAACAGATTTGTGGCTGCTTGGAGACTGGCTGGAGAGGGAGAGAAACTGGTAATGGGCATGAGGTTTTCTTTCAAATTGATGAAAATGTTCTAAAATCAGATTGTGGTGATGATGTACAATTTTGTAAACTTACTAAAATCAGAAAATTGTACACTTAAAATGAGTGAATTTTATGGTATGCAAAGAATACTTCAACAGGGCTGTTTAAAAGTAGGTACTGAATCTGAAAGACAGCGTGAAAAAATGATATAAACCATTTCACTAAATTTTATATTGATTATACATTGCAAAGACAGTATTCTAAATAAATTCAGGGCAAATAAAATAAAGTTTTATAATTCAAAAAGTCAATAAATGGCCATGGAGTGCCACCCTAGGAGGAAGGTTCAGAGTAATTCAAATTGTAGAGTGTATTTCTGATTTCTTCTGGAAAAAGAGAAAGGGATCCAAAAAGATTGAACAGGGCTGGGACTTCTGTATCTCTGTTGACTGAGTGGGAGTGGAGATGGAGTGGGAAGAGCTTGTAAAGACCTAAAGGGAGAAAGGTACATCTCAGGTAGAACTTACAGATATGAAGAGGTTCTTCATCTGGCTTGGTCGAAGAAGACTCATTATCCTCAGTGTCTTTGTTGCCAGTCCCCTGAGTGACCAAGCTTTGGGGCTCATCTGAACCAGGATTCACAGAGATCATGCTGCTCTGTGGGGAGGATCCCCCACTGGTCCGAGATAGGCTGAGTATGGAGCCCCGCCGGCTTGGCTTGTGGGTGGTGTTTCGCATCACAGGAAGCTTGAATTTCGTGGTCTAAAGGAAAGATAGAAAAAAGAGAGACTTCAGAAATGCAGAAGAAAGGAGAAGAAATGAAAGATGGAAGAAGGGTGGCGTGGAGGAGGGGGGAAAGGAAGGAAAGAAGAAAGGACGAAGGGAAGAGGGGTGAAAGAGAAAGAGATTGGAAAGAAGAAAGGGAGGAAGAAATAAGGAAGGAAGAAATAAGGAAGGAAGGAAGGAAGGAAAGCAGGAAAGAAAAAGTGGGAAAACCTGGCTCTGGATGTGAATTCTTTCTGGATCCTTCCAAATACCATGCAACATATTGTGGATCTGGAGTAACCTTTTGTCACAATTTGAGATAATTTAAAAAGGTATATAATTTGAAGCAAATGTGACAAGATTTATTATACTGAATGAGCGAGCACCCAGACTGTGGGCCCAGGAAGTCCAATGTGTATTTCTGAAACTGGTTTTGACTTTTCTTTTGTAATAGCTACTGGAATTGACCTTTAAGCTGTAGAAAAAAATGGGATGCTATGTTTAGCTGCATCATGCTTTAATCCTGAATGATATATACCAGGTTCTTCCTCATCAAGTTGATATCTGGACCTAAAGGATGATGATTTGTATTTGCTGTTTTTAAAATAATCCAAGAGAACATTCCTGACCTGATGTTTAGGAAGTGGAGTAGAGGGAAGAAGATTTCTCTGGAGGGGTTGCATTCTTGGGGGCAGGAGCCATGGTTATAGTGGGTGGGTGGGACTGAATGAAAAGCCCTGGAAGGGATGGGGTAGATAGAGACAATCCTGTGAGAGGAACACGAATTTGGGGGAGGGAAGGAGTCAGAGAGTACTGCTTATGGGTATGCGTGTGTGCATGCACACTCATGATTTAGGTCACTTCAGAATGTACTGACTGAGGTCACGTCCTCTTTAAACTCATGACTCAAGTTTTGGAGGAGCTTCTTCACTTTCACCTCACCCACAAGTAGCAGAGTCAAGATCCAAACAGAAGTGAGGGTAATGCCAATGCTGATTACTAGGCCTTGGCTGCTCCAAAGAAAGAGCTCAATACAGGTTGGGGGGCGGGGCACAGAGAGAAGCGCTATAGAGTTTAAAAGGTGACCTCTTTCTGTTTTTGGTTCACTTTCCCCCAAATGTTTAGCAAAATTCTACACAAATGCCAGAATTCTTCAGAATGTGACAGATTGGAGAACTGGAGTTTGAATAGGGTTTAGAGAGCTCTCCAAGGGGAACACAAGGACTACAAAATGACTGCAATAGAAGGAAAAGCGAACACCAAGAGTTAGCATTTTCTCTCCTTTGATAAATTAGGAGTTCTGTATGAGGCTCCTTCTGTCCTGACTTTGTAGCTAGCCAAGAGCGTGCCAGACTGACAGAATCCCCCCACCCCGACTCTCTGCTTCCTTGTAGAGGGATAATATCAGAATTTGGAGGTCATCCCTTTCTGCTTCATCCATCATAATGTGAATTCCTGATGCTGGAAACCAGGCTGTTCAGATCAATATCATTTTTGAAAGCTGGACAGATTGTGTCACAAGGGCAGTTTAGAATCTTCCTGTGAGCTCTGGACTCAGAGCTAAGGGACCCTGTGCAAGTCAGACTTTCTGCCTCAGTTTCCTCATTCATGAAATGAAAGGGATGGGCTAACCTGACCTTAGAAAAGCCTTCCACATCTACAGTTCTGTGTGCATCTTCCTTGAGCTAGGATTTCATCTTGTGCTCCTAAAGTTGCCATTAATTAAAATTCAATTAACCACCCCAGGCAGGAAATCCAAAGTGAAGGGCTGACACTTGTGATTAATTGAGAGTGGCAGAAAAAATAAAATGCACAGGGAAGATGTGACAGGCGGTTTCTAGCATCTTGCTTGCCCTTTATTGAGCCACTTTCCCTGAATTGACTTAAATCCCCAAATACATCTCTAATTTTTTTTATATAACACACAGGAGCAATGTTAACCAGCTGCTGTGTTCCACCTCAGTAGGGACTGATTTTTGGTAACAGAGGAAAAGATTTACCTGAATGATTCTTTATACTTTCTAAGAAGTAGGAGTTGCAACCTATGGCCTATGGGGAGACATATTTACTCAGAATGTTACAAATTGGGAGATTTTTGACATAAAAATCCAAGTGTTTGGTTTTTGTTGAAAATGACAAACACTGGTTGCCACTCTCATTTAGTAAAATGAGCCAGAACTGAGCAGACGTCTTCTCTTTAGTTGTGCTGGAGTGTTCCAGCTTGCTGTAGACCTCACTATTCCCTAGTGTATTCCACCCAACCTGATTTTTCCATTTACACAATTTTCAAATCCCTTGGGAACACTGCCTACTGCCTTGGGACTTCGAAGATCTATACACCCAGAGAAATATCAGCAGCTGTCAGAGTTGGTCAGAGTTGCTTTCTACATCCTTATTCTACAGGTGGTGAAGCATAAGTTGGGGAGGGGGAAAGGGGCACTTGTCTGAGGTCACACAGTGAACAGATTCACAGTGGCCAGGCCTCCCACATCCTAATTTAGTGCACCCCCAGCCCCCTGCCCAGTGGACCACACTACAGTTCAGGGTTTGATCCATAAATTTGCTGGGATATTTTGTATTGTAAGAGCTCAACTCCAGCAATTCACTCTCCCTTCCTCCAATTTTAGTCGTGAATATTCCTGAAGGACATTTGTTAGGGTTTGTGGCTCCTGCTGCTTTGTTTGTGCATCTCTGGAGATGGATGCACACAGTATCTCCATAGCAACTTTCTGTGAGAAAACAAAGGCTCTTATGTCTCAGGTCTAGGAACATCCTGATGAAAAAGGAAGAAAACAGTGAAACTCACTGTGAGGGCAATGACAATCATATCATGGAGAACAGGCATTTGAAGAGCCTGGTGATTAGTAAACAGACCCAGGATGAGTCCCTGGCTCTACCACAGCCTGACTGAGTGACCTTATGCAAGTCACTTAACCTTTCCGAGATCCAACTTCTTCCCCTTTCATCAGAGGACAAGAATAGTGCCCCGTGGGGGTCATTAAGAAGGCAGAATTGGGTAGTACACCTAAAGAGCTTCCTGAGCACAGAACCCAGTCCCTTCACAAGCACACTGAAAAGTGGCCTCTAAAAAAAAAAATCACATGAGCAAAATGAGGCTCACCATTTTCAGAGTTTGCATGTCATTTCTCTGGGTTCCACTAATATGAAGGTAGGGACGAGTGTCACATCTACTTTGTGGGTAGGGGACAGGCTCAGCAAACATTCGAATTGTGTAGTTGGGGGTTGCTATTACTACAATGAGCGTGCTTATTTGTTTGTTGAGCAGATGAACTGGGAGGTTTTGGGTTTGGAATAGCTTTGGATTCAATAGAATGTACTATATGTATCTTCTTCATACTGAACACATTCTCATTTGTAGAAAATCCTGCCTGTCAAATCACTTACTTTTTATTTTTTCACTGAAGAGAGACAGAAACAGAAAGAGAGAGAGAGAGAGAGAGAGAGAGAGAGAGAGAGAGGTAGAGAGAGATACACACACAGAGAATTCTTATTGATTTAAAAGATAGAGCAAGGTGAGTCCATTTCCTTCTGGTGACATCTTATTAAGCAGCTGCTCAGCACCCCCTCACTTCTCCATCAAGCATCCAGCCAAATGTCAGTTTTCCTATAATCCCCAGATAGCCATTTTAATTAAAATTTACAAAAACCATCCAACAGCATGTGCTCTGACTTTCTTCACTCAGAAAACCAACCAGAAGGAAAAAAAAATTTTCCCAGCAGAGAAAAAATTGGCAACAGTGCTCCCCAACACAGACGGGGGCCAGGTCCCCAAATGGCAGAGTCCTGTGCTGCTGGTTACCTTTGAAGCTGTGATGAAGTGCTCCCACCTCTGTTCCCTGGACTTGTCCTTATTGACTTTTTTTATTGAGCTCTTGCTTCCACCTGGGTTCCTGAGTGAGAAACAGCTTAATGAGTTTTCCATTTGCAGAGCCTCTGTTTATTATAAGTTTTTGTTTTTAACAAATGCAATAAATAGAGGATGAATGATGATTGGTCTGTGGTATGATCCCCTCCCTACCCTCCTATGCTTTGGCAGAAGCATGAGGTGGGGGAGTAATTCTCTATAGCTCAGTTTTTTGAGTGAAATCAAGGATGGTAGCGACCACTGCTTACTGAGTGAAGGTGGAGAGAGGTGGAGAATATTTGTATGCATTCTACATCAATTTGCACCTTGGGCTCAGGTTGTCTCATGAACTCCAGGGCAAATCTGAGAGTATTCTTGGGGGTGAACTGAAAAGTGTACTTGTTTCTAAGTCTTTGCCCTTTCCACTGACTAAGGTCCTACTATCAGGGACTCAGAAAGTATTCTGGGTGGGGTTGGGTGGGGCTCGTGAGGCGGTTTGGGCAATGGTTTGAGGTTTACGGAGCTAAAGTTCTCTCGGATGTTATGTGCGAGAAGACACTTCTGTGTGTTGGCTCTCATTGAACCACCTCAATCACTGCAACCTTGCGACACAGTCATTATCGGCCCATTTCGCAGAGGAGGAAATGAACTTAGGGGTTTAAGCCACTCAGCCACAAGCAGATTTATAATGAAACAAATGAAGCTAGCTTCAGGGCCCCTTCCCTATGTGGGCCCCTGCTTGAGAATCCTGCCAATAATTTCGTATTGTAATCTTGTTTTTTTTTTTTTTCTTTTTAAAGTGCTTCCTCCGCAGTTAAATAAGGTCATGTTCTGCAAAATCTGGGTCCTACTCTCATGAGCTGGGAACTTTCTGGATGGGAGACCAGAATCCCCAGCATCCTCTGTTTGTGACAAGCCTGGAATCCCTCACCTGAAGCCTGTGGCACCAAATGTGTTGTCAAATTCATAATTTTGGTATTTTAGAAAGAAACTATGCTGCATATGCCATACATTACCATAAGCCTTCCAATAGGCTCTATGGAAATGTTTTATAATCAAACATGACAATATTTCTGTGATAAAATACATGAGTATTTATACTCAGTGAGATAAATA
Organism: Cuniculus paca; assembly: GCA_004365215.1. Classification (NCBI taxonomy): domain Eukaryota; kingdom Metazoa; phylum Chordata; class Mammalia; order Rodentia; family Cuniculidae; genus Cuniculus; species Cuniculus paca. Next base: position 7,824 of record RJWT010025328.1, on the reverse strand, counting down.
AAGACTAAACAGCTTTAAGTAAGGTTTTGCCACCGAATCATCTGGTTCATGATATATTTTGCTGTCAAATGAGTTATTAAAAACTAAGTTTTCATAGTCTTTAGACTTTGGGCTTGTGGCTATGGTGGAGGTGGCTCTCCACTGAGAAGCAATTAAAGAGTCTCAGTGTGTGATCTCTCTGTTGATTGACTGATTGATCCATCCATCCACCCATCCATCATTCATTCTTTTTTGTCCTCTTTTTCTCTACAGAAAGGAGTTTTAGATAACTTGGATCTTTTCAATCATTTGACTGTATCTCACCTAGTACAGAGTAGGGACTTGAAATGAGAAGATGAACAGACCAATTTTGATCCCCCAGAGAGGTCTAGACTTGTCGGGAGCTGCTGATTGCTGGTGGTAGGTGAATGTGTTTAAGTATAGGAGGCAAAATGTGATCGAGATAAAACCTAATTTAAGGCTGGCTTCTCATGGCATGGGGGTTGGAGGGACAGAACCACAGGCTTTTATGAGCCCACATGAGGAGAGGGGCGTGCCTTCTTCACAAGCAGGACCTTGCTGAATATCTACCAGCTCACAGCCAGAACACAAGAAATGCACACAGACCCGGAGGTGGAAGTTGGGCTGGGAAGGGTGGGGTGAGAACATGCCTCCAAGCTTTTTGTAAGACTTTATGTTTGATTACACAATAAAAAGTCCTCTGAATAATTAACTGAGCAGCTCATTTAAGTGGGTTCTGCTTGCCTCTCCCCCGAGTAATCAAATTAGAGAATATTTAAAATCCAGCCAGAGGATGAAGGAGCAGTACTTCAGTCCTATAAACAATATTTAAACTAGCAGTGCTTTTGAAGTCTGATTTAAGGCTCACCAACTGGAAGCTTTAGCGTTTCTGCGTGGAAGCAGAGTTTCTTTTAAGACCACAGGGCTTTTTACTTTTCCCTTTGCTAAGGAGGCCCCTGCTGAGCTGCCAGCCTTCTTCTTGAAGTTCAAAAGCAGCCCCCTTCCCCCTTTAAAATTAAATCTGGTCCCGGCCGAGCTTTCAAAATCTTAAATATTCAGGCCCAATCGGGAAGATGGAAGTTTTCCACTAACGCTAACTTCCAAGATGACCTGAAATCTATTGCAACTTCAAGAGGCAGGCTAAATAAATTGAAAATGCTTCAAGATTCCCACAGACCTTCAGAAGCTCCGAGCCCTGGTTCTGGCAAAGACACTGATGAAGAAAAACCTGGTTAGACAGAATCAGACTCTCTGATGTTTCATTTTCAGTAGCAAATAAACCAAAAGGAAGATCAATAGAGCGAAGAAAGAATAAGACCTCCCAAGCTGCGCTGTCCACCATGCACCTCAAGACAAAGGGCAGAACAAGCTGGCATTCCTTCCCTATGGCCAGGTGGGGAAATCATTAGTGGCGTTCACCAAATAGTGCCCACCACCCCGCCAACATCTTTCCTGCTTCCTGAAGTCAGGTGTAGCTCTGTGACTTGCTTTGTTCAAAAATGCATGAGCACAAGTGACTTGCGGTGCTTTGGGTAGAAGCTTTATGAGCTGGTCCTGAAGACTGCTTGTTCTGCCTCGTTGATGGCAGAAGGGTGGCTGAGTTGGAGCCTCCATCAGCCTGGTTCTCTGTGTGATTGTAATGAGCAGAGGTCCTGTGCTGGTCACGTAGACCGAGAATGAAATCAGCTTCTGGGGGCTTTAAGCTGCTGAGATTTGCGGTAACTAAGCCTAGCTTACCTAACTGATACCTCTCATTGACTGTCTGTAAGACTCTGGATAACTCTTTTAGAATACAGAATTGGCCAAGTGTTGTCTTGGTGGGTAAGCTGGTTGTTCAAGTCTTCTATCTGATCTTTTTCTACCTCCATGTGTGACTTTGTGTTAAGTTATTCAGCCTCTCTGAGACTCAGTGTCCCTCTCTGTAAAATGGACGAAAAATGAAAAGAATCGGGGTTTACTAAGGGCTTGGTGGAGATTTTTTACAGAGAACTCAATACAGTTCAGCTAATCACATCGATCACATGCTTTTATCCAACAGAGATCTTAGTGTTGGTTCAAGGAGGAGCTGGTGCTGGGGAACAAGCGATAAGAAAGGAGAAGTAGCTATCATTTTCAGACCATCACATCTCCCTGCTAAAGATTTTTGGGGGTTTCTATTTGCCAGAAATCAAGGAAAGTGGGCTCTGAGTAGTCTCATCTCGTCTAACTGTATTCACCAACTACATTTTGTTCCTGGCGGTCTCTTGAAGATGTCTACTAACAACAGCAATCAGAGCAGTTTTCCCAAATACTTAACTCTCACTTTTGAGACTTGAATTTGGGGTAAAACATCTGATTCTCAGTGTGGTCAGTTGGCTGGTTTTAGGATGTACACACAAGTCTGTGGCCGAGGGGAAGAACAACTAATTTTGCACCAGGAAGGGGGCAGATGGCAAAACTCTCTGATCTCCTAGGCCAGGGAGCCTGTCTTGTCTCTGTGGTGATAAGATAAGCCGATCATATTCCCTGCTTTCCCACCCAGGGCTGTTACCCGAGTGCAAGAGTGGAGGAGGGAAGTAATTAAATCAGTGCAAAGAAGGGAGCAGTGGAGCTCAGAGATTTCTCTCAGATGTCACCTTCTGAGTCTTTCCTTGATAATCCAGTTTAGAAGCAAAGTCTCTAGCCCCATCACTATAATGTCACCTATCAATTTCTTCGTGACACTTATTGCTGTTATAAATTATCTTGATTCTTGCCTATTTATTATCTGTTTCTCCCCTGGCTCCTTCTCTGGAATGGAAGCTTCGGAAAACAGGGATATGCTCTGTTTTCTTCACTGCGGTAATCCCGGCAGTGCCTGGAAAAACCACAGCTGGAGGAAAAGGAAACTTTCTTGGTTGGGGGTTGGGACCACATGACAAGGGCAAACCAATTTAAATAAAAAATGCTGTTATGTGTGTTAATGGTGCTTCATTGTTTCCTGAAAGTGAAAACTTGCATAACACTTGATCTTGAAGGTTAAGCCTAAATTTGTGTGTGGTAAAAGCGCCATAGCAGAGACTCAGCTATGGCTGGATGCTCCTCATGTATTAAGTTAAATACAAAAGTTTAGTTGCAAATCACTATATGTAGAATGGCACTTTTCACTATTTGATAAAAGAAAATGAAGTTTATGTATTATGTAATCTTGGTAAGTGGGTCTCTTTTGTATCCTGGGGCCCCTTTAATAATGTACTAACTTGTAATGAGATATTTCCCTCCTCTCCCTTTTTTTAAAAGAAGGTCACCAGATTATTATCTAAATTAATTGAAGATTTTGGACTTTATCTATAACACTGGAAACAGTGAGTGGTTAAGCATCTGAGCTTTGCAATTAGGCCAACTGTGTTCAAATCCTGACGTATCTTTTGCTATGTAAAGTGGAGCAAATTTCACAAATTTTCCACACCTCAGTTTCTTTATTGGTAAATTGGAATGAGGCTTACAAGAAGTTGTATACACAGGGCCGTGCCTGACATAGCATGTGCACAAATGGTAGCTATTGGATTATAAAACAGTAGATGACTTTAGGTGTTTGTGTCATATTTGACTCATCAAAGTACAGTTGCCTTTTCTCCTTATATATATTTTTTTCCAAGGAAGAGGGAGAGGTTCTTTCTGCCTGTGGCAGACCAGTTGTTGAGTACCTGGACTCTCATTAAATGTTAAGTTTATTGGAAGTTCGCTAGAATGCAGATTCTTAGGCCCTAACTTTGACCTAATGAATCAGAATTTACATTTTAACAAAATCCTAGGTGCTTCATAGGCACATTATCATTGAAAACACCTCTAACTAAGGTGCATGAAAATGTTTTGTACAATGTCAAGCAATAAACATATATTATTATTATGTTTTTAAAGCCAAGATTTCATCTTGCTGACTTCCCCAATTAAGACGGGGTCCAATGGTATCTTCCTGGGACAGCCCAAGGCAAAGAGACCTAGACAACTAAGTTGCTCCTGTGGCTTTAGGGGACAGCACAGGGTCTTGGGGACTCTGCCTGGCAGGTAAACTGACAACTCTATTACCTTTGGACAGGCATTTTTCCTGTTTTTTTTTTTTTCTCCCCACTGTGATAAGGGAACATGGCAGAAGGGTTGGGGAGATAAAAGTAGTATTTGCTTCTTGGTGATGGGTGACTCCTTTCTAGTTAGTCCTTGGATATTTTGTCTGTAATAAGAATAATACCAATACAGACACCCAACACTTTATCTTAATGCCAAACCCAAAGGGTTTTGAAAATCAAAAGCAATTTAAGTAACTTCTTTGGCAGCAAAACATGACCTGAAAGGCCTTTATTTGCTCTTATTATGCTCTTAGGATGAATAGTCACTTCTTTGTTTTCTGCAGAAATATCATGTTTGCTGACAGGGTGCTGGTTTAGAGTCCTCTGCAAGTGTACCCTATCTTTCTTTATTTGAAAAAAAAAAAGTGTTTTCTGGAACATAGTTATCCCCCAAGGGTTTGACAGATCTTCATTTAAAAAATCAAGTCTTACTTTGCCTAACTAGAATCTTTTATCTCTCAAGGAAGAGGGATTAGCACATTCATTATTACTGGCTCAATCTCTCCTTTCATTGTGAATCTGGTCCATCCTGTCAGTTGAAATAAGCTCTCTTGTTATGAGCAATTACAGTGATGCCAGAAAATGATAATGCATTTGAATTGCCACATGGTGAAATCGGGAAGGTGAGAAGTTGCCTTTTTTTCTAAGTAAAGTGGAGACTCAGGAGCAATTCACAGTAACATCCTGCAATCTGTCATCTGTCCATTCACCAGCATCCTTTGGGCCATCTGAATAGGAGATATTCCTGTGACCAGCAGATCATTCTCCTGCCTGCAGACTCCAGCTATCACATGTGGAATCTGGCTGCTATAGAAAGCCCATGTCAAGGTATTGAACCACTTCCACATTTTGTTGCTGTAAAATCCATCATGGGAAGGACCAGATCTACTACTGTCATTATGCCTGATGAAAATGAAGCCTCTGGGAGCCACAGGTCATCCAGGATCAGAAAATGCATATGGGTGTCAGAGTCTAGCATTTAAGTATCAAAATATGTCAATAACAGGAGGAGCTGATGGTGGAACTCAAATAAGCACAGTCAGGAGAACTGGAGATTTGATTTGTCCTTTTTGAGGTCATTTCCTGGATTGTTTCTTTTTGCAATTAGGTTTTGGTTGACTTGGGTAGCCTTTTATTCCTGTTTGTCCAGTGACTAGTGACTGTGGATCTTACCTGTTGATAAAATTCTGCTCAAAAGTTTCTTTTGTAACCCGAAATCTATTTTTTTTTTTTTTGAGACAGGGTCTCAGTATGCAGTGATCCTCCTGTCTCAGCCTCCTCATTGCTGGGATTACAGACATGCACCACCATGCTCAACTTCTACTCTGCAATCTTAAAAGCATGGATAATCACAGGCCTAACTGCTCCTTAATGGAGGGATTTTTATGCTCAATAATTATCATCCAGTGAGCACTCAGTGCGTTCCCAGACATTAGACTAAATGCTTTCCATACTTCATCAAGCAGAATCTTACCAACAGGTAAAATAACATGGCTAGTAAGTGGAAGGGCCTGGACTCATATCCAAGACCATCAGATGCCAAAATTCTTGCTTTCAGTCACTGGAATCCATATGGGATTTAAAAAAATGTATATTTGAAGATTTGGGAAAATTCACACTATGGCATAAGGGCAAAACATCATAAACATGGATTAAACATTAAACAGAAGTCATTCTTCAGCTTTCTTGCTAACTTAAAAGATGTTTTCAGACAGTTTCTAGGGAACTTATCCTCCATTAATGATAGTAATGGCTTAAAAAATGAATCCTCAATGGTGGCAGGTTGCAACTGGCTCATACCGGCTGTCAAGGGTTGATATGCACCTTTTCCTTTTCTTTCTTTCTTTCTTTTTTATTTTAAAGAGAATAAAACCTAACAAAATAAACCAGAATAAAGTCAATCAAAACAAAACTGTGAAAGTGATACAGAACTTCAAAACAAGGTAATAGGAAATCAACAATGGCTACCATATTGCCTCTTGCTATCTTCAAAATAGCTGCCCATACCATTAGACATAATGAAACCAAACATAACAGAATAAAACCAATCAAAACAAAACAATGAAAGTGATACAAGACTTCAAAACAAGATAATAGGAAATCAAAAATGGCTACCATAGTATATCTTGCTCTTTTCAAAATAGCTGCTCATGCCATCAGATATAAAAAAATCAAACAAAGCAAAACAATGAAAATGATACAGGACTTTAAAACAAGATAATAAGGGAATTAACAATGGCTACCACCTTCAGAAGAAAATCCCCCATAATTGCTATATTGCATATTGTTATCCTCTAAATAGATGCTCAGACTACTGGCTTTACACCTGCAAAGTGAATCAAACAATACAGGCATTAAATTGTTTTTTAACTTCAGTGGCTATCAGCTCAGCCTGTGCTTTTCCAAATCAGCTGGTTGCTTGTGGGGTGGGGGCAGTGCTCAGCACTTCTTGTCTTCCAGCCCACATGCTGGCTGGCTCACAGGAAGGGGTTGGCCTGGCCTAGGACTGCTGCTGGCTCACAGGAAGGCATTAGCTGCTTCTTGGTTCTCTTTCTGAGACGGATTTGTGTTTTTTCCTAACTCCAAGTTCAGTAACATCATGTTGATAAATTTGGAATTAGCCATGGTGGGGGAGCAGGGGTATTTACACCACAAACTTCTGCACTGTTACAAATCATGACTCTTCGGTCCCCAGAGAACTGATTGTTAAACATTTACCACGGCAATGCTGACCCTCAACTAAAAATCCTCACCAGGAGGAAATGTTCCACTAAAAAACAGCAAAGCCCAACAAATATTGTGACTTCCTATGGGGATCTTCTAGAACTATAGTTTTCTCTCGGGTCTCGCCAGGTCTGGTTCTGGTTCTGATCTTGGAAACAGACATCTTGTGATATCTGATAGATTTATGGTAGAACATTTGGTAGTCTTAGTGTGACCACTACATTTTTTTTGGATGTTGTTGTTGCTTTTATTGCAGTAAACAATTTTTTTGGGGGGAGCGTCACATTCTGTGTACATTTTGAAAAACTGACCAAAGGAAATAAATGATCTTTTTTCTCCCTTCAATCTAAATCCTATCTGACTTTTTTCCTTGGTCTGGGAAGATGAGTACCCATGTTTTGGAGACAAAATGTGCTGATGATGGCTCTCTCAGGGAGATGAAGTACAATCAGAAGTCAACTGGTTCAGGGGCTCAGGATCTAAGCAATCAACTGTGAAAACAAATCAGGTATTACTTTGACCTTGTGCTTTCTATTTCTCAGACTTTAGTTAAAGGAAATAGTTGCAATAGGGCATAAAAGTTATGTATAAGGATATTCCATGAAATACTACTTGAAGTGTCAAAATTTTAAGAATGGCCCTAGTGTTTTTCAATAGAAAAATGATTATCTGAATTATGTTCTATCCATAGAATAGAATACCCTGCTGTGTGTTCTTTTCAATATTAAAAGAATATGGGAACTTTGCAAGTACCATCACTGAAAAATGCCCATGAGTCATTGTTAAAGGAGGAAAATCATGTAGAGAACAATACGCAGAATGCAATCCCATTCCTGTTAAAAATATAGTGTGTGTACACATTTGTAAGGGGATGGTATTAGGAAGACTTGGAGTGATACATACCTTAAAGCTTTAGAAGGGGTTTTCTATAAAGAGGAGATTTCAAAGAGGGAAGAAAAAGTCCATGCTTTATATACTTGTGAATTTTTTTGCAAAATTTTCATAAGAGTAAATC